>JAGFVP010000006.1:0-150771 GCA_021031095.1 Bathelium albidoporum
GGGGGCGGGGGGGGGGAGGGTGGCGGGGGAGGCAGGGCCGGAGGCGGAGGCGCCGTCAGTGACGTTGACGGGGACGCGGGCGTAGTTGCCAGCGCCGCCGCGGCCGGTGGGGATGAAGGGACGGGAGGCGGAGGGGTGGGGTTCAGTGAGGTGGAAGGGCATTGTCGGTGGGGTGGATGTGGCTGATGAGGCTAATGCTGGGGAGTTGATACGGGGGATGTTGACGTATGAGAGGTTTAAGTCTGAAGAGATTTGATTGTAGGATTTTAGAGTATGATTGCTTTGGTAGAGAAGGGAAGGTTGAGGCTCAAATAGAGTGCGATTATGAAGCAAACACCGTGGTGAGTCAACAAGGCCAACTTGAGAGCGCGTTGGAAAAAACGTGGCAACGGCAAGGATGCGAACAGCAAGATGCAAAGAGGCAAAGAAAAGCAGCTGACAACGCCATCTTATAATCCATCTAGCAGGTCCGACGCCATCGAGCCAGCAAATTCTGCAAGAGGGCTATGAGGCTCACTATTCAGTTAACCGCAATACCTAAGCCGTTAACTGAAGTCGCAGCCATGGGGCTACGAAAGGAGCTGGGCAGGACCAGGTCACACGGCGGCCAGCGGCACTGGAGGACGCGCCAAGGAGAGGCCTCCATGCCAGCCAAGCCAGCAAAGAACCAGGCCGGCTGCCATGCACTTTCCAGTTAACGGCAGTCCATTGCGTATGATGGGGTAATAAAAATGGAAGTCCGCCCTTCACTCAAACTCTTCTGGCGCTTTCCGGTGGCCGATTCGCGGGGCCGCCGGCGGCTACCCTCGGATCTACCGCGCGCGCGTGCTCTGCTGCTTCCATTGCGAGACAGAAACAACCTTCTCGCTGCTGCTTCGCAACCTCTGCTCAGGATTGCGTGCCTGATGTTGGCGGACGATGCAGCGACATGAGCAGTTGTTCTGGCGGTCTGACCGGATCGTGGCGGCCAGAGCGGTGTATGGCTTGCTGTCGACCTGGCGAGCTGGGGCGTGCTTTGCGGGAAGGAGGGGGAAGGAGTAAAATGGGGGTAATAGAAATGAGGTTTTTAAATGGCTTCCGTCAATCACGCGCTGGAAACGTAACACATTTCTCTTCCAGCTCCGACGCTCACGATGGCGTGCAGCGTGACCATATTCATGATTATCTTGATCGCGATGCTGTGCAGAGTACAACGGGCTTTTTTTTCAGAGTTGTAGGGCATTATGCATGGCATTTCAAAATACCATGCGTTTGCTGCTTCCACGGGGCTGCGCATGGCTGGTCACACGGAAGGTACCTTAGGCAAGTTGCAGACATATCGGAGAGACTGTAGCAGCGGCGCGCACCAGCCACAAATATATCGCTCAGATTTTGGCACTATCTTCCCCGCAAAATCGCAAGCACTAATGTATCCCCAAAGGCCACATGGAGGCTGTGCTGCACATGGCATCGAGGCTATTCATAGCGTTAAGAGCAGTCGGAAACGGACCGCTTTTACGAACATTCCAAACACAGGGGTATCAGTTAAACACAATACTTGAAGCGCTCGAAGCATCATAGATGCAACAAAAGACGCAAGACCATTCGAACGCAAGATCATCGAGGTAATCTTGGCGTAGGGTCAGAGTAGAATGGCGTCTTCGCCAGGGAAATGTGGCCGATATCGCCTGTGACGCGGTCAGAAAGACTTGCATGCAGATCTCTTCTGATTCTTGGCCATACTTGGCTCAAACCCTCCGAAAATAGCTCCTGATGAACCAATATACCGAGGCGTTTGCTGTACATCAATCCTTCAAGGTAGCTTTGTATGAATCACATCCGGATTCTCATGGTATTCCTCCATACTTACCCACATCTGCGTGCTCAGTCAGTCGCATTTTCGATGGGACTGGAAAAAAGAAGTACAGACCTTTCGAAAAGTGCTCAAGCCAGCAAGGATACTACCACCAATCCAAGTCGTGTACTTTCTCTCTGGAGGTGCAATGATTTTGATATGCGTATCCTTAACTGCCAAGCGTTGCACTTCGGCCAGCAACCTATCACCAAACCCCCTTGTGAGCGTCGAACCCCCGGAAAGCACGATATTGCTGTAAAGGGACTTGCGCAGATCGAGATCGGTGCGGTTAATGGCATCTACCACGACTTGGTGGATGCCAGGATATTCGAGGCCAATGATTTCGGGATCGAAAAGAATCTCCGGAGCGCGGAATCGCTCTGTACCGACCTTGGCAAGGCTTGTCAATTCTCAATACAGCTTATGTCGCTGTGGTAAGCCTACCTTGAGCTTGTTGCCGTCCGGCAGCGTATAGTCTATGCTTTTGCCGTCGGTCCTGCCCCCTGGTCCTGCCCAATCCTTTTCTTCTTTTCTTGGATCGAGCGCAATGTACGACGTCTTCTCTTTGATGAGCCGCACGACTTCTTTTTCGGCACTCGTATGGAACACATGCCCACTCTTCCTCAGGAGGATTTGCAAATACTCTGTAACATCTCGACCGGCTACATCTATCCTTCTTATGCTACTCGGTATAGCGAAGCCTTCGTAAACGGGTACCGCGTGTGAGACTCCATCTCCAGAGTCCAAGACCACACCAGTCGTTCGACCGGATGAGTATAATGACAGAATGGCCTGTATTGATGTGTACAATGCAGGAATGTTGAAGGTTTCGAAGAGTATTTGGGCTGCAGTGTCTCGGTTGGTGCGCGGATTTAGCGGTGGTTCGGTAAGCAGGACAGGATGCTATTGAGAGAGACTGTGTATTAGAAGACCGCAGGCACAGGATTTGTTATGGAGGTGGAAAGCGTTCCCAGCTTGGAAGGTAATGTAAAGCTTCGGGGAAACAGCATACCTCTTCACTCAAGGTCTTCAACTCTTCAGAATAAACATACTGCCATATCCGCTCCATGTCGTCCCATTCTGTGACTATACCATGTTCCAGCGGATATCGTATCTTGAGTAGCCCTCGCAGCTCTTGCGCTTTTGGTCCAATAAACACGTCTCCTTCCAGAGCACCGGCCAGCACACGGAGATGCTTGGGCCGCCCGACGAAGGATGGGAATGTGGCTTTGGGGAAATCTTCTCCTGCAAAGCCGGCTCTGATCGTGCCGCTCCCATTGTCAAGAACTACTGGTGCATTGTGCAGAGTGTCACCCATGGCTCTGAGCTCGCCGGCTCCTCGCCCTCAACTGTACGGATGCCTCCTGAATGTTAACGAGAGCTGCTGTGACGTTCGTACAATAGTATATGCGGTGATCGGAGAATCGCCAGGGTGTAGATAGTAAGGAGTATACGTGGGTATCGTCACGCTGAAAACAACATAAATTTGTTTTGGATGTTCAGGGTCCACATTTTTGTACTGTACGGACGCGCGAACTGCACCGCATGCATCCAAGCGCGGGGATCGCCCGAGCCATGTACCTTATGGAGTAGCTTATGGGAGATTCCTACGTGAGCCTTGCCTGTCGGGGTACTTGATGTTACCTTACTATCTCCCAGCGAAGCATTATGCACATATTCAAGATTGTTTTTTTGGAAGCCAAAAATATGCTTCCTCTACCTGGGCGATTGTACTCGTCTCTCATGAAATGACGTTGTGATGCTTCGAGTTGCGTATTTACCTGAGCCCTATCAATAGTTGTAACGCATCTCCCATCAAAGCATGCATTGTAGTTGATAAGTTCTAAGAAGCACATCATCTCCTCTTCAGGAAATGTTTCTGTTTCGGCTGACTGCCATACGCCCTACGTGCCTCATGCTTCTTGTCCCTGCTCATGCTAGCACCCAAAGCAATGTCCACACGGGGCGGAGTCGAAAACCCGAAAGCTTTGGCAACTTTGACCAGGTCAAGCTTATGTACGTCAAATACAGATCTCAAGCTATGCGAAGCATAAGCCTGCAAGTAAGATCGGTATCCGTCCTTTGCAGACTATAAGACATGAATTAGCTAAAGCATTTGAGAATGTGAAAGATGTTCGGACCTACCTTGTTGAGATAAAAGTTCGAACCGATGAGCTTTTCAAGCTGGCTCTGAATATTCACAATCTTCTTCATGGGCATCTCGAATTCCACCAACGGTACTCGTGCCTCTTTCAGATGGCTTAGAAAGCCCGCTTCGGACGGTTGAAGAAACATCAGACTACGACCCTTGCCATTGGCACCGCGTGCTGTTCGACCAACACGGTGTATGTAATCTCGAGGATCATCCGGACTACCCACTATTAGCTGAAACTCGTGGACATGATTTGTACGGGGCCCATACGGGTCGAACTGTATTATCCAGTCAACGGCAGGAATCTATGATACAGACAATTAGCACTGGCTGGCAGAGTAGATGTTGACGAAAATTCACGCGTACATCCAGACCTCTTGCAGCAACGTCTGTGCAAATCAGTGTACCCTGTTTTGCATTGCAGAACTCGAAGAACGTGGCGGTACGCTTGGCCTGTTTCTGTTTGCCGTGCAGGTCGATTACAGGGAGATCAATCTGTTTGGAGTCAGTATTATGCAAAATTTGTTATAGGCTCGAATGACAAACATAATTGAGTAGTTCTGAGTAATACTTGACGCAATTACAGCTGGAGAAGAAAACGATGATCTTCTTCTTCTGCATCTTCTTGAGAAACGTGAAGAGCAAGCGAAACCGTAAATCAGAGTCACAGATGACATAACCTTGTTCCAAACCTTCGACAGTGCTGTGCTCTGTGCGATGGTCAACATTAATGTACAGCGGCCCTGGACGCAGCGATATTCGCGCGAGGTCTTCGACCTTTGTGGTCTGTGTTGCTGAGAACAGCATCGTCTGTCGATCGGCCTTGGGCAAAATCTTGACGATCTGTCGCATTTCATCCTCAAATCCAACCTCGAGGATCCGGTCGGCCTCGTCGATCACCAAAGCTTTGACGTTCTTGAAGACGAATCCTTGTGTGTTTTGCAAGTGGTCCAGCAGACGGCCCGGAGTAGCTATAAGTAGATTGACGCCTTTGGATAGCTTGTCTGCTTCAGCCCTCCTGTTGGCCCCTCCAATGACTATGCCAAATGTTTGAGAATGGTGCGCCATGAGCTCACGGGCAACCCCAAAGATCTGTAAAGCAAGCTCACGCGTGGGCGAAACTATGATTACACCAGTACCATTTCGCGGCTTATATCGCAGAGCGCTCAGCATCTCAACAGCAGGTATGAGGAAAGCCAACGTTTTGCCAGAACCTGTTTTCGCAGCTCCCAGCACATCTTTCCCAGCAAGCAGTGGAGGAATGCCCCTGCGTTGTATCTCGGTCATGTTTTCGAACTTCATGTCTTCCGTTATGGCTTTCATAGTTTTTTCTGATAGTTGGAGGTCCGCAAATTTTTGGGGTTCTGCATCTATAGTCGGCAATGTGACTCCCAGCTTAGATGGAAGATCTGAAGTTCCTCTATTGTCGTGGCCATTTTCTATCAGACTATCGTCTTCATCATCTGCCCGAGGATTCCCATTATGGGCGGCACCAGCAGCCTCCCGCAGCTGCTGGTTTGCAGTTTCCTCGGCTTCGAGATTTTCCTCTCGATCTTCTGCCACATCCAGCTCAGTGTCGTCATCAGGTGGTTCTTCTTGTTCTTTTCTCGCCTTTTTACGTGGGTCTAGGATTGTTCCATTCGCAAGCTGCACTTTGACGGCTCGGTCAGTCTGTAGTTGTGCGCGATCGTGTCCATTAGACGCGTTTGTACCACCATGCTTTCTCTTGCGCTTCTTCGATGCGATTTCGGCATGAGCCATGATTGTGGAATGGAGGATAGCGTGCCCAATCTTTCTTTGCACGGTCAAAAAATAATTATCAACTCAGCCGCAGTTCTGCCGGCACGGCTACAAGCGAGAAACAAGTCGGAGATTCTCCGCTCTACGTCAAGCCTTGTCACGTGAGCTATCTCCGAAGCTGATTTCATCAGGTGGCAGTCCAATTGGGATGGACACAAGCTTGGTAATGAGAACACACACTCGGGTGAGGTGTATAGAACGGACGACAAGATTTGTGCAGTTTCGGCAACTTGATTGAAGCCTTCTAGAAATTTTGATTCTTAGGAAATACCAAGTCTGTAAGGTAATGTGCGTTCATTCCTACGGGCTGCCTTAATTACAAGTCAGCAATATTCCCTCCTTCAGGAACTCCGCAGGTCCAGGTTAAATTAGTCCAATAGGCCAAGGCGCCCGACCCGCGCTCTGCTAGTCATCCGTATTTTTACTTTGTTTGGCCTCGCAATCAAGAACACGGCGAGTCATTAAATCTTCAAAGAAGAAACCGTTCGGAATCTGATCCATGACGTATACTGATCAGATGATCTGTGATGATGTGGGACAATGACTGGTGATTGTACATATCATCAAGCCAGAGCCATTGATTGGTTCAAGGGTCATGTCTCAAGCGCCGCCCACCTGTTACAGGTTACAGCAAAGGTGCTAAACAACAGGCTTTTGGAACGGATGACGTTAGGGAGGTGCAGTTGTATGCACGAAAGAGCCCCGGATTGACTGGAATCGGGGATTCTCTTGGAGGCTCTGACGAGAGTCGTCTTAAATCACTAGCGCTGCGGAAATTGCAAAACAAGGCCGTTCTGTAGAGTAGTTCTGTTGCTGTCGTTGCACATCTGCGCCCAAAACGCACACACATCCCAATTACTGAATACATCGGTAGCTCGTGAACAGCAGCGTCTTGGCGTGTAGACTGGCGAGCAGAGCTCAACCACTCGCACGCGTGTTTGCGCTGAACCCCCTGAAATTGAGGTGGGCCAAGAACACGAGCACGGGGCCGGCCCATTCCAGGACACAGCCACGCTGCTACCGGTATCTCAACACCACCGCTGGGCTCAACCGGTCATCGCATTTGGAGACTGGACACTCATTCGGCTGCATCTTCTCGAGGAGGCTGGGTGTCGTGAGCTCACCACCGTTCGCCGCTTTCCGGCCTTTCACTTGATCGTACCTGCAGCGCCACGCACTACTCCCGTCCGCCAACCTCGTCACCGCGACGACCACCCGACTTTTCCGACTAAGCCTCCCCCTTACCATCAACTCCTTCGTGGGGTTACACAACACTCGTTGACTTTGGTCTTTCGCTATCTCTCGTCTATCGTTGATGCTGTCGACTGCCGTCTAGCATCAGCTGCACTCTGTTAGACACTTTGGTGGTGTGGTGCGCCCGCCCGCGCTCGGTTCAGTCAACCCGTCAAAGAAGACGCCTGTCTACCGCCATCAACTACGACAACGCTTCCATCCACATCCATCAAAATGGACGGCCTATTGCGAAGGAAACCGTTCGCGCTTCTGCTTGCATCGCTGTTTGCCCTTACACCTCCGTCGCTGGCCGAACGAGTGATCGAATCCGAGTCTCTTAACCCCTGCCAAGCTGATTCGCGATTTTCGGCCACCCTTTTCAACGTTGCTTTCACTCCAAACAACAATTCCCTATCATTCAACATCAATGGTGTATCGGACATTTCAGGCAATGTCACAGCTGAGCTTTTGTTCCTCGTCTACGGATACAATGCATACCACCAAACAATCAATCCCTGCACGAGCACCGAATTGTCGGGCTTATGTCCCATGAATGAGGGCCAGATCCAAATTCAATCAGCCAACACACAGATTGATGCCAGTGTGGTGAAGAACATTCCGGGTGAGTTGCCAACTTCCGCAAAGCCAGACTGCTAAGTGTCAGGCAAGAGAAAGCTGTTTTCAGACGCTAATCCTGGCTCATTTTCTAGGTATCGCTTACACCGTTCCTGACTTGGATGCCAAGATTCAAATCTACATCAATATGACTGACTCGGGAGAGAGCGTTGCATGTGTAGAGGCTGAACTCTCCAATGGAAAAACTGTGTACCAAAAGGCAGTCAGTTGGACTACGGCTGTTATTGCAGGCATTGCCCTCATCACCTCTGCCGTTACCTCTGGCCTCGGACATTCCAACACCGCTGCCCATGTGGCTGCCAATGCTCTTTCACTGTTTGGCTACTTCCAGGCTCAAGCCTTTATCGGAATGTCTGCCGTGCCGCTGCCCCCCATCGTACAGTCCTGGACTCAGAACTTCCAATGGTCCATGGGCATCATCCGGGTTGGCTTTCTTCAAGATCTTGCTCTGTGGTACCAACGTTCCACCGGAGGTACCCCGTCTCAAATTCTTTCCGAACTTTCCACTGTTTCAGTTGAGGTGGAAAAGAGATCACTTGAAGTCACGGAAAGATTAGCTCGTCGGGGAGCGGGCGCTCTTGTGCCAAAAGCCCTAAATGCTGCTGGCAACCTTGTCCGTCGCGGAGCTGAAGCCCTTCTTCCTCGAACTAACAGCCAAGCCCCGATACAAGTTGGTGGAAGTGCTGTCCTCGTGAAAGGCATCGATCGTGTTGGCTTCCGAGCTGGCATTGAGCTTACCAACATCTTTCTAACTGGTTACATTTTCTTTGTAATCTTCATCATTTTCACATTGTTAGGGCTCTTCATATTCAAGGGTATCTGCGAGTTGCTGGCAAGAGCTGGAAAAATAAAGGTGGACACTTTTCAGGACTTCCGAAATGGCTGGACAACCGTTGTCAAAGGCATTCTCTATCGCATTGTAAGCAGTGTCTATGGCTTGTGAAGCCGCTACAACTTGCTGACTTGATCCAGATTTTGATTGGCTTTCCGCAAATGGTGGTGCTCTGTTTTTGGGAGCTGACCGTAAGAGACTCATCTGCAGAAGTGGTCCTCGCCGTATTTACCATATTTACCATGATTGCTATACTCGGCTGGGCCTCATCGAAAGTGATCAGGATTGCTCAACGGTCCATTACTATGCACCAGAATCCTGCCTATATCCTCTATTCGGATCCGGTTTCCCTAAACAAGTGGGGTTTCCTTTATGTCCAATTCAAGGCCACCGCATACTACTTTATTGTACCTCTGCTCGTGTACGTTCTCATCAAGGGAATGTTTATTGGCCTCTCCCAGTCGAGTGGCACGGTACAGGCGATTGCCTTGGTTCTACTAGAAGCGGGTATTTTGATTGCTGTGAGCATCCTCAGGCCTTACATGGACAAGAAAGTCAATGCATTCAACATTGCCATTGCGGCGGCCAATTTCATAAGCGCCATCTTCCTTCTGATCTTCTCTGACGTCTTCAATCAGCCAGTAAGCAAACCTTTTGACCCTTCAGATTACTCTTCATTAACCATTTCACAGGGAATTGTGACGGGTGTCATCGGTGTGGTTTTCTTCATTTTCAATGCTGCGTTCGCAACCGTGCTGTTGGTTCTGGTTCTCGTCTCCTCCATTTATGCCATTGCCTCCAAGAACCCCGATACACGGTATCAACCCATGCGCGATGATCGTGGCTCTTTCATCAAATCGCAGACTCAGCTGGGTAATACGGAGCTCGATGCGCTGGGTGCCACAGCACGCGGCGACAAGGCCGGGTACTACGGCAAGCCCCGTCTTGAGGACGACGATGAGTCCTTTTCTTCGCAATCAGATCGCCCCAAGGCTGAAGGTGGTCCATACGCTCCACCACCAACTACGTACGGGAACGCGCCGCGATCGCCAATCAACGCATCAGTCCCGATGTTCCCTGGTAATGGCGGAAGTCGGCACGGCCCGCCGTCTTATGGCGGTGATCGAACTGAGTCGTTGAGATCCGATGCTTCACGATACAGAACTCAAAACAACACAAGCCCTTGGCAGCGGGGCGCGGGTTATGACCACTAAAAGCCAATGACCGAGAAAAGGAGTGGGGTCGTAATGAGGGAGTTGGAGTATGACTCTATCCAGGACGATTAGTCAAACTCACGACACGGATATTTTGGTTTTTTGGGGATGGATGCAACGTATTTGCACTCCAATGATTGGCGTTCTTCTGGTGACTCTGTTTGGTGAATGGGCTTGAAGTAAGGCAGCTAAGGACGGCTGGCCGTTGAGAAGCAGATGGAATCATCACACCAATAATGCTCAGGACTTCGATCAGTGAAGCGAATGGAGACCAGATTGACTGGACTGCCACAGAGGATCAGATCTACCTCTATCATTATTTCGATCGGCTTGGAGCAAGCCCTATGTATCTAGTTGTATAATACAGCAGCATTGCAATAGTCGGATAATACTTGACAGAACTCTACATCCACATGTCTCTGACAAAATCCGACTCCGAGAGGTAGATCAAAGATACCGCAAGAACAGGGAGTAGCGCTGCGTCGATGGATGCCTACTGCATGGAGCATGGGAAGACCTGACTCTGTTTCGGGCAGCATGAGGCTCCCGCAATAATATCGCTCCAGCTAAACTTCTACGGATGTAGGGGAGCTACCTGGATAGCGACGTCGATCCCGAGAACCCTGCCGAATCTGTTCAATCATGAATCAACGGTCAAGGAAATACTGAAGATGCTCTGACAACTGCGCCCCATTTTCACCGCTACTTACCTAGTCTACCTGGTGAGGCTTCAGGGGAGGCCCTTAGAAACAATGGCATCTCCCGATACGGTCTAGCTTATAGAACTCCGACTTCACGTCGTCCAACTTGAGACCGTTTCATCGTCAACACCGTTTCTCCCGACAGATGCAGCCAAACAGCCTCGGACTTTCGAGATACATCGAGGCTCCCATGACCTTCAGCAGGCGCCTATGCAATGCGGCTGCTATCCAGCCGAGTGCACCATGACGCTCTTCTAGCTTTCCCGCACCCGAGATCTGATCTCATGACGATTCATGGTAGACTTCTGAGACGGTTGGTGCTATGGTCTCTTATTTGCTGAGACTGGCGCAGGAGAAACACTGGATGAGGCACCTGACAGCAAACCTTGTTGAGCAAGTTGGAGGCCAGTGCAGCACATCTAGTGGACCCATAGCTAGATAGGTAAGAATGAACTTCAGAACAAGCAGATTAGAAATGCTAGTCAGCTCTTGTGTGGGTAGGCAACGGATCTGTATGTGCCTCGCAGACTATAGCATTCCATTATTTTCATGGCTCTACTGAGCTGCCTTCGAATAAGCTGGACGTTGCTGCCACTCAGTCCCTCATACACAGAAAGCTTCAAGCTCTTGCAAGTTTCCTTAAACACTCCGAAACGACTATCAAGATGCCTCGGTGCATAGCTCTCCCCACAAGACTCCGCCACACTGTTTTTAAACTTCCTATGCCATCTACGCGTTGTCATTCGTTACCCTTGAATCATTTCGAGTCTGGAGTTCTAGGATATCGGCGCCTTTGCAAACAACCGACGCTCGTTTTACCATGCGCTGCAGACCCGCCGAATGAAGACGCCTCTGAGCATAGACTCTACTGTATTAATAGCTCATGCTAGTGATACTCACAGGGTGTTCCGTCTCATGCGGTATCTATGAGAAACCCGAACAAGTCCGGACGTCATCACAAAGCGCAAGAACGATGCTGGCAATCAAGCTTCCGATGTCGTCTTGGCAGTCTCAACAGCCACAATGCGTTCCGGAAACGGCGGGTATCCGTGCCTTTTGATATTATCCTGAAGCAGAGAAAGTGGAAAGATGGAGCTCAGACTTTGCGCTGCTGCTTTGCAGTGGAGCTTGCCCGGGATGCAGCTATAGGGCTGCTCACGCCGAGAAAAAGGTATATATACGCCACTACGTTCATTGCTGCTAAGAATCATCCTCACCATCAACAACCCGATCTTCTTTTCTCAACCCTGGTCAACTCATTCTTGCGCCGGTCGCATCTTTTAATTCTTCGGTAGCCTTCCAATCTTCTCCTTGGCCGAGTAATTCTCAACCTATTCCCACCAATCCAATCTCCCTCCACAAAAATGCGTTACTCTGCAGCTCTCATTGCCGCTTTGGCCGGCTCGGCTTCCGCCCACGGTGTCATCACTCAGATCCAGGGTGCAAATGGTGTCAACATGCCAGGTCTCTCCGTTGCTGATGGCACTCCCCGCGACTGCGCTACCCCAGCCTGCGGTGCCGAGGGAGACACCTCCATCATCCGCACTCAGGAGATGGGCACCAGCAAGGCCTCCGCCCTTGGCCGCACCAAGACCGGCGGCCCAGTCGACGCTGCCAAGGCCATCTCCGTCTTCATGGGCACTGCCCCAGCCTCCAGCGCCGCCTCAGCACCGCAGTCCCAGACTGGCGCCCTCAAGCGTGGTCTCCTCGGTGGTCTCCTTGGCGGTAATGCCGGTGGTGCTGGTGGTGCTGGTGGTGCCAGTGGCGCCCAGCAAGGTGGTGGACTCGCATCTCTCCTCGGTGGTGGTGGATCTGGTGCTCCCACCAGCCAAGGTACCAAGACCCCTAAGGGCACAACTGAGAACGCCGTCGCTGCCTCTGCTGGCAAGGGCAAGACGTCCGGTCTCCCCACCACTGCCGATGATGGCTCTGTCACCATGACCTTCCACCAGGTCAACCAGGACGGTGCTGGTTCTCTCTCTGCCGCCGTGGACCCCACCTCTGGTGGCACTGACCCCAACGCCTTCCAGAAGGCTACCGTAAGTAACCTCCGACATCTCTACACGCCACCTTCCTTGCGCAAAGCTAACTAATTCTCCCAGGTCATGATGGATGTCCCAGGTATCGGCATTGGCGGTCTCTCTGGCGCCACCACCACCGACTTCCCCGTCAAGGTTCAGATGCCCCAGGGCATGACCTGCTCCGCCCAGGTCGGTGGTGCGAGCAACGTCTGCATCGTTCGCATGCAAAACCAGGCTCTCGCCGGTCCCTTTGGTGGATCTGCTGCCTTCACTCAATCTCCCGCAGCCAAGAAGCGTGCCATCGAGTACAACCTCCGCAAGCGCCACTTCGCCCGTGGCGTCTTGTCGGCCGAGGAGGAGAGCAACTAAGAAGCAGCAGCGCCGCATCTCGATACATAATATGACCTTAGGGGGCCAGGGAATTTAGACTGGTGTTCTTTTTGGGGAAATGCTAGGATTGGTTGGCTGCTGTCCGATCGTTGAACGTGTGCCTTGTTCTTTAAACTTGGTGTTAGGTTTTTTTTCTAGCGCGGCTGGTCCTGTGTCATGGAAATTACGTCCCTTTTTCACGCTGTCATGAAAACCCAATGGCCTTGTTGAGAATATGTAAATCCTTACCTAACGACGCTCCTTCAGCGATCGGGTTGTTGATAGAAAATGGTGTTGATCATACTTCATCCTGCTTTCTCCTGCTGATTGTGACTTGTGTAATGATTCCTTCTCAATACTTTGCAATCGGTAGAATCCGATTTGGCCTCACGTAATCCCGAGTATCAACTACCAGATATTTCGTCCCACTTCAAACAGCTAGGCATTACAATTACACGGCCACCGGCCTAAGATGTGATATGAAGCATCACAGGTTGACAAGAATTGTCGTTTTCCCTGGATCAATGGGATATCTGCTCACACACGGTACCCTTTTGAGATTAGATATGTCAAGAATAGTGTTTACAAAACCTGTCATTTTCCATCGCCTCACAAATTCGACGACATGTAGCACAATGACTTGCGGACTTTAAACTCCAAAGAGGGGGAAATGTTCCGCTTCCGTCGGGAACACAACGATGCACTGAACGGACAACGGGATAAGGCGGCAGACACTGTTAAGGCTGTGCGAAACTTCACGATATCGAATCACCCGTATCAGGATATGATGCAACCCCAGCCACAAACATATGGTTCGAGTCGTGGAGTCTTTGACAATGGGCGACCAACAATAGTAGAATGCAATCGGTTATGAGCACAACCCCGGCTGAATTTGCACCCTATTCGTGGGTGGAAGCATCCTAGATGATTGGAAATATATCAGTAAAATACCTAAGTCAGGAACCCGATGAGATGCCTGGTGATCTGATTTAAGACGTTTGGTTTATGTCGTGGTCTTTTTCGGATTGGTCCCCCACCACGGAGTTGAAGCGAATTTCACAAGCACACAAAAGATCGTCCAATTTAGCGAGTCTGATCTCCCCACACCCAACTCTTCACCACCTTACGTTCTCTACTTCACTGCTCGCCTCGCGCAGTGCGTTGCTCTCGTCAAGATGCCTTTTGTAAGTTTCCTCTGGCAGCGTTCGCCAAGCGTGTATCCAACAACCATCGTGCCCTTTCTTGAATGATTTCCGCTATCGCTGTGCGATGCACTCTGTTCCCCTCATGATGGAATTTGAGTCGACGCAAGTTGCTTCGGAATGAGGGCTGAAGCGCAAATTGCTGACTCGTGACTTCTATCGCAGACCAAGTTGGTCAAGAACTCCGCATACTTCTCGTAAGTACAACCATGCCATTTGACACATTTGCTCCCCCGCCCCCGACTAAGACTCGCTCTCCAGGCGGTATCAAGTCAAATACCGCCGCCGCCGCACCGGCAAGACAGATTACTATGCACGCAAGCGCCTCACCACTCAGGCGAAGAACAAGTACAATGCGCCCAAATACCGCCTCGTTGTTCGCTTTACGAATCGCGACATCATCTGCCAAATCGTAACCTCGGAGCTTGGAGGCGACAAGGTCTTCATGGCTGCCTATGGCCACGAACTCAAGCGCTATGGCATCACACATGGCCTCACTAACTGGTCTGCTGCCTATGCAACGGGACTTCTCCTCGCGCGCCGCACGTTGAAGAAGCTTGGTCTGGACGAGACATTTGTGGGTGTGGAGGAGCCTGACGGAGAATTCAAGTTGACTGAGGCCGCGGAAGAGGACGGAGAGGACCGTCGTCCTTTCAAGGCCTTCTTGGATGTTGGTCTTACCAGAACCTCTACCGGCGCTCGTGTCTTCGGTGCCATGAAGGGTGCTTCTGATGGCGGTATCTATGTTCCACACTCCGAGAACCGTTTCCCCGGCTACGATATTGAGAGCAAGGAACTCGATACGGAAACCCTGCGCAAGTACATTTTCGGTGGACACGTAGCGGAGTATATGGAAACGCTGGCCGACGATGATGAGGAGCGCTACAAGTCGCAGTTCTCTGGCTACATTGACGAGGAAATCGAGGCAGACGGGCTCGAGGAGCTCTACAGCGAAGCGCACAGCAAGATTCGCGAAGACCCGTTCTTGGCCGACCCCGAAAACCCGGAGAAGCTCAACAAGGAGCAGAAGAAGGAAAAGTACAAGGAAGAGTCGCTCAAGTACAGGTTTTCGAAGCTGAGCAAGGATGAGAAGCGCGAGCGTGTCAAGGCCAAAATCGCAGAGCTCAAGGATGCTGACTGAGAAGGTCTCGAACGGACAGAACTTGGTTGTGGTCAATGAACAAGTGCCGATGGGCTGATTCGTGCTTGACGGCGTCCTGAAGGGAACAGTGCGGGAATAGTAGTTATACAGAAGTTACAAACTAGTTTTAGCAATTTCTCTTGTCCGTTGCACGAATTAGTGGCCGAACCGAGTTTCGGCGTTCTTGATGTCAACGTACGCGCTTGACGCGCATAACGATTTATCCCTGAGAAGACATGCAGATTAGTCGCTGGCTACCGGTTTCGATGGAGGCGCTGATCCACAAGCGGGCAAAGGGTTGGCTGGATACGGATGTTTGTTTGGACAACCTCCCCGCAAAATCGTCATGATGAGCCAAGGGATAATATATCAGGTAGCAACTAGAGGATACCGAATTGATGAATGTCATGTGTCTGGCTCTCACGAATTCGGTAGGCGCAATTAGAGAGCTGTGCCTCAGAAGGATTAGAAGCGGTTGGTTCCACCGCTGACATATACTGCGTAGCGCATATTCGATCACAGCCACGGCTTATCCGGATGACAGATGTGGAGATCTGGAGAATACAATCGCTGTTACGAGCCAGGACTTCGCCCGTCCTTCAACAGTGCTGAACTAGCAGTATTCTGGTTGGTGCCACGCCAGGTATTAGGGAAGTTCCAGCGATCGCACATGCCCAGATGCCATCATAGCGCAGCCTTGGGTGTTGATCCCTTCCCCTCCCCTCACCTGCTATCCTCCCTGGCTACCTGGCTCTACGCCGGGGAGCACCGAGAAGCTGTGATACACCCAGAAGTATCCGTTGAGATGCAATAGCGCTCCACCCGCCTGCCGGTGCTGGGATTCTTTGGCCATCATGGAGGGCATTCACGGCGTCGACGTGAGCTGGCTTCACCACCCGAATAAAGGTAAGCAGGACACGTCTATGTACCCATCCGTCACTTTCGGCGAGATGGAGGAAACGGGAAGAGTAAAGATGCTCACTGCTGCTTTACCTACATACAGAGCACCACCATCGCCTCCAGGCCCCTTCTTCTCCTGGCCTCACGCGCGACGCACCCCCTCCCACTTCTTCCCATGGTGGCCTCCCCAACCCAGAGATAGAGAAATCACCCCCTGCCGTTCACCCACCGCCGCAGCAGCAGCCGCCCATTCCCGAAAAGGGTCCGGAGCACCATACTCCAGATATTCTTGCGGACGCTTCTCCCGAGCAACATACCAACATGATTTCAACGCAGAAGCCCGCGAGCAGGCGCCCGAATTTGCTCAGGACCCACTCAGACAAGCTTGCTCAGAGGGAGAGCGGCTCTCCTGAGAACAACAAAGCTTCGCTACGTCGGGGTTCTTGGGTGCCCGAAACCACCAAGCCATCGCCTCGTCGTGGTTCCCTCCTGCCTGAGTCCGCTCGGCAATCACCTCGCCGGGGCTCATGGATAGCCAACTTCAGCTCCAAGTTCTCATCGCAGAACCAGAACCAGATCCAGAATCAGATCCAGCAACCAAGCCAGCCTAGCCAACCCAGCCAAGCGCCGCCTACAGCCGCCCCCAAGGCGGCTACAAATGGTGATGTCAAAGTACCAAACAGCCCCGCGACAACTGGAACCACCAACTCGTCTCCTCCTTCAGCAGCAACGAATGTGCGGAAAGAAGAGGAGGATAAAGTACCATATGTACCACAGCCCCCAAAGGCTGGTGCCGGCTCCTTCTTCTCCAGTGCGCTCAAGAGACTATCGTCGGGTAGTCAAGTCAATCCAGGCGCAAAGACCGCTGGCAATCACGGCGGTGTCTGTGAGCGGAAGGTAATGAACGTCGATAATCAGCGCCCTAGGAGTCTGTTACCGGAATTGGATGATTCCAAACTACGACGAGTTGCGTTCCGTGTAGATGTTGAGATTGCTGGTGGGCCGAGATACGTGGAGGACGAGGAAGACCCGGACGACAAGAGACAGAAGCAAAAAGGCCTCAAGATGAAGGAGAAGGGCGAAGGCGCTGCTCTGAAGAATCCCAAGGCAGTGACGGAAGAGAAGGAAACCCAAGGCGTAGTGAATGCTAGTGGCGAGGCTGTTGGGAATGAAGATGTCTCTAATCCAGAAACCACATTGTCCGAGGAAGCAGCAAAGAACCTCGCCAAAAAGAAAGAAAAGAAAAAGCGATCCGAAGAAGAGCGAAAAGAAAGGCAAGAAAGGCGACGGCGCAAAGCTGAAGAAAATGGGTCGATACCCATGGAAGTCATGAGAGATGCAGAGGATGGTTCTTCAGGTGCCACTTCGAGCTCAGGAACACCCCCTCGGACCGTAACTACGCCAAAGCCTCAGGATCGACCCACAACGGATCCTGTCAGAATATATCGTCGCTGCTGCCAGTTACGGGAGACGCCTATCTTGAAGCGCATCACAGAGCAGCTCTCTTCACCATCGACTTGCGCGCTCGATACTCCCGGAATCGTGACTTGTTTAAATCTTACAGGCTCTAGATTACAGCTCGCAGATGTTATAACTTTGGGAGACTGGCTCGCAGTCGTACCCGTGAAAAAGCTCCTATTGGAAGATGCAGACCTGACAGACGAAGGCATTCGCGTCATCCTTGCGGGCCTGCTTGCTGCCAAAACCCCCGACCTGTCTGCCTCTCGTCACCACTATGGTCGGAACAATGCGCGGAAAGCTGATGAGAGGACAGGCGTAGTGGAGAAGCTTGTGCTTAAGAATAATCCGAGAATCACCAAGCTTGGCTGGAAGCACATTAGCCTGTTCCTTCACATGTGTCGCTCGATCAAGGCAGTCGATGTCTCGATGGTGACTTTTCCCAAGTCTACGTCCCCTTCAGTGGCATCGCTTCCAAACCTTGGCCAAGAAACCGACCAGATCAAAGGCCCTGAAAACATTGCCGAAATCTTTTCGAAGTCAATATCAGAACGCATAGGTGGAGCAACGTTGGAGGAGCTAATTATGGCAGAATGCAGCCTGACTGCTCCAGACATTCGCAGGATTGTGGATGGTATCACTATCAGCGGGCTTCGGAGACTGAGCATGGCTGGCAACCGTCTTGATGACCATGGTCTTGAGCATGTTCTCAACTTTGTTAAGTCAGGGGTTTGCCAAGGTCTTGACATTGGTGGAAACGATATGCGTGACAGGTTAGATCGGCTTGCAAATGTCTTGACAGAGGCATCTGATTTGTGGGCTCTGGGTCTGTCAAATTGCAATTTGTCACCTACTTCGTTGAAGACGCTCTTCCCGGCCTTGGTTAAGTTGCCTCATTTAAAATTTATCGACCTGTCCCATAATCGGGACCTCTTCAGCAGCCAGCCGAGTGCACTGGGCATCCTCCGAAAATACATTCCTGAAATGCAAGATTTCAAGAGACTACATCTCGTCGATGTGTCCATGTCACCAGCCCAAGCCATTGGCCTGGCAGAAATCTTACCGGAGAATCCGCATATCGCTCACCTGAATATTCTTGAGAATCCCCAGCTTTCCGCTCTAGCTTCAGCAAAGGACGAAGCTGGTCAAGAGGAAGCTTGTGCATTGTACGCAAGCTTGATGGCTGCGGCACGAGTCTCGCAGTCAATCATCTGCATTGATATCGATGTTCCGAGCCCAGATACAAGCGAGGTTGTTAAGGCTCTGGCCAAGCAGGTGGTTGCGTATTGTCTCCGTAACATTCAACGATGGGCACCTTCTGAAGCCGCAGACACCGCAGATGCGAAGGCTTCTCTGGCCGATCCCCATGGCGGGGCTGATGAGGTTAGCGTTCCAGATGTCCTCCTACATCTTGTAGGTCACGTCGAGGGATTCCATGAGAACCATGATGCGGACGATCCAGCACCAGATGACGATTACATTGTCGGTGGCACGGGTGTGGTGAAGGCGCTTAGCTATGTTTTGGGAGAGAAAGAGAGGCGGACATCCTCGCCGGCAAGCCCTGCATTGACGCCCATGGATCACATCAAGCCTACGGTTTCTGGCAAAGGCCAACCCATGAACGTGTCGAAGTCCCTACTGGGTAGTGCTCGGAAGATTCGCGCTCGTCTATGCCCAGCACTGGTCAAGGAAGCCAACACCGGCGATGAACATGCATATCGTAGGTTCCCTTTCCATAAGGTACTTATCCAATCTCAACTCGTTACTAATCCTCTCTCCCTTCAGGCCGTCTCCTCTTCCTCGACCAGACTTTGCAGAACATGATCCAACGCTTCGAAGACGAATACCCCGAGTGCCGCCTTTCCAAACCTACCGCTCCTGCCTCCACCGCCGATGACACCAACTCGCGCTCCTCCTCCCCCAGCCTTGATGCCACCGCCGAACCCGCCACCGACCCACTTGCGCCCGCTCGCACCGCCGACTCCGACCCGGATGCCAACGGCGCCGACACAGGCGGGAAGAGGGAGCTCGCTCATCTCCCCCGCCACGGCTCCGATGTGTCCATTGCCTCCCGGGCCCTCGCCCAGGAAGAAGGCGAGATCCACCGGCTGGGGCAGCACCTCCGGCGCGATCTTATCTGGCCAGAACAACATCACCACGGTCGCTCCAACTCGCACTCGCACTCCGCCCCAACCGTCGCCACCTCCCCGGCTACCACCACCGCCGACATTGCCAATCCCATCTTCGCACCAGACAACAATGTACTATCGCCGTCATCGTCGTCGTCGTCAGCGCCGCCGCCGCCGCCGCCGCAGCAGGATGCCGGTCCTGGCGTCGAAGAGGTCGACGAGGATGTCGCGTCGCTGCGCGCGAAGCTGGCGGCGTTGGGCGGCGGCGAGATCCGCGATAAGGTTGCCCAGGAGGGTTGGGCGGCGGTGGTCATGTCGGATCTCGGCGCAGACGCGGCGGAGCTGAAGCGCTTGCGGGATGCAAATGCGGTGGAGTGGACGAAGTTCCGGGAGTCGCAGTTGGCGGCACGGAAGAATGCAGGCACGAGGTTTCAGGTCGGAGATGATGAGGAGGAAGAGGGGGAAGGGCAGGGTGATGGGACGATAGGTCAACGGGCATAGATCTTGGATTTCTTTTTTCTTTCCCCCTCTTTTCCGAAAAATTGGATGATCAGCGCGGGGGCGTAGTTGGTTCCCTAAGGTTGTCTTTAGTTCTTTTCTGCTTTGTGGCGTGTTCACAATGGCTGGGGTGGCTTTTTTGGCATTGGCGCAACTTTGGGGAGGTTGCGCTGTTGCGACCCCTTTCCTTCCATGGTTGGTGTGGACTGGGCGTCAAAAAATCGCTGCTGTCTGGCGAATGCGTTTGCATGTTTGGAGAACTTTCCCGGCGCGATGATCTGTATTATTGTTCCCCATCTTACGGCTCATATACCCTCTGTCGTTACGGCGATTTTAGTTCAACATGTAAAACGCTCATCTTATGCTACATTCTCCCTTCCAATCTATCTCCACAATACGGAGGTCCATTCCAACAATTTTGTCTCGCGCGAATGTGTAAGAAATGTGCTAAATTATCAATTAAATTAGTTCGTGGGTTTAAGCAGCTTATTCCACCAAGGCACTCCTTGAATCAGGACGCCAACCTTTACATGGAACAAAACTTTCGAGATGGATCTCCGTACGTACGGATCCAATCAATTAAAGGTTCTGAAATTGATTGAGAACATGCTACACTATCCTTAAGAAGGGTAGTGATCTGAATTACCGACACCTTGCAATGCACAACTTTATGGCTTTAACCTGTCCCTATGCCAATCACTCCTCCGTTACAAAGTCAACACCGTCCCTCTACCTTAAATATGCCCATTCGCTTCCCCATTGGCCGCTCCATTCGTAGCTCCATTCTCCAGCTTCAACCCTACCACCGCCTTCTCCAACGCCTGCAACACATCCGCCTTCAAATCCTCCCCATCCTCCACCCCACAGCTCACTCTCACCAGATCATCCCACACGCCCGCCGCCTCCCGCTGCTCCCGCGGTATCCCCGCATGCGTCATACTCCCCGGCACCTCCACCAAGCTCTCCACGCCGCCCAAGCTCTCCGCCAGCGTGAAGACGCGCGTCGCCTGACAGAAGCGCTCCGCCGCCGCCTTGCCGCCGCGGATGCGGAAGCTGAGCATGCCGCCGCCCAGGCCGTCGCGGTGCTGGCGCAGGGCGACGGAGCGCTGCGGGTGCTGTGCCAGGCCGGGATAGTTGACGGCGAGCACGTACGGCGAGGCGGCGAGGGCGGTGGCGACGGTGAGACCGTTACCGGAGGAGGCGGCGGCGCGTAGGTGTAGCGTCTTCAGGCCGCGGTGGGCGAGCCAGCAGTCGAAGGCGGAGGGGACGGCGCCGATGGCATTCTGTAGGAAGGAGAGGCGGGTGTGCAGGGTGGACGAGTTGAAGGCGGCGGCGCCCATGAGAACATCCTAGAAGCCAAGGACTTAGTGCATGGTTTTTTAGGTAGGGGATGGAACGAGCAAGGAGGCATACAGAGTGGCCGTTGATGTACTTAGTAACGGAATGCACGACGATGTCTGCGCCGTGGTCGAGGGGATTTTGGATGTAGGGACTGAGAAACGTGTTATCCACCACCACGAGGATGCCATGCTGGTGCGCTATCCGTGCAACAGCTCGTATGTCGACCAGACTCAGCGTTGGATTGCTGGGAGTCTCGATCCATATTAACTTGGTCTCGTTTGGTCGTATGAGCCCCTCCACATCGATCTCGATACTCGGCGAAAAGGTAACTTGGACTCCATGTGCTAATGCGACTTTTGTGAAATATCGGTGGGTGCCGCCGTAAACGTCAGAAACGGAAACAACGTGGGAGCCAGCGGCGAGGGATTGGAGGATAGTGGCTGTGGTAGCGGAACCAGATGCGAATGCGAGGGCGAAACGCGCATGTTCTAACGCTGCTATGGCTGCTTCGAAATTTTCTCTGCAGAACCCTTAGCGACCATGCGTTTGTGACACATGCATAATTAACCTCACCTGTTAGGATTGGAGCTCCTTGTGTATTCGTACTGTCCCACTGGTTTTCCAACTGAAGTCTGCGCAAACGTCGTCGCTAATGAGATCTTCACGCTGTTAACAAGACGGACCAGAAAAAAAGCATGAAGATCTACGCACGGGTTCAATGACAGCCCCTGTTACTGGGTCATGAGGAGCACCTGCGTGTACCGCTAAAGTACCAAAACGATGAACAGGCGAGGGCGCTCGTGGAGGTGTCTCGATTGGATGATTTGAATTGGCCATCTTGAAGTCAAAAAGAGCAGAACATAAACGGGTGGCGTCCAAAAATGCTTTCGGCTAGAAAGATGACGGTTCTTTACGACAATGAGCTTGTAGACTTGAGGAATTCCAAACGTCAACAACAAAGCACAGTCGAACGCATCTTCCCGGGTTTTAACTCAGCAAAATCTCGTAGCGCCTTCCGAAGACGCGGACAAAAGTCTTTCTTTAGAAACCGATCACTAATGTCAAGAAATGGCGCCATGCTGACCTGGAACGAGTCTCGCTGAGCTTCGGGCAGCTTCGGTTTGCAAATAGTGCAAGGGCAAAGAAGTCTAAGCCATGTAATCTATATTGTTTGACTGTTTTGATTGGGTGAGCTAATGAGCACGCAATTCTTCCATGTGGTCCTTGCCTTTTTTCCTATGAATATTTTCCTTTGATATCTCGCCGATCCCTTTGTCCGCACTTTTCGCAACAGCCTCCCGACGCGGCCAAACCGACTGTGTGACACATGGAGGCCATTTTTCCAAGCAGCATCTTACTTTCGAGTAGACGCCCCAACTATCTTTGAAAAGTTCAAAATGAAGCCCAACATCTATGATCCAAAGGATATCTCGACTATGCGAGCCTTTATTGGGTATGTACCAGAGGCTCGAAATATTTACAGAAACTCCTTTTGATTCCATGCTATCATAGCTGAAGAAAGGAGGTCCGGCCGAGAGATTGCATACGGTTTGAGAGAAGTTAGCGGCTTTACTGTCTGGCCATCCAGAGCCACCCTGGTGGATTACTACACTGGCACTTTTGACTGCGAGATCAAGGATCACCAAATCCAATTTGAAGTTGCTGTAGAAGACTTGTAGAACACTGCAGATATTTGGGGAAGTGGCCGGCGAGACAGGAAATTCTCAAGGTCTTCTTTGTTCATTAATGTTCCCCTTGTATACAGCTAAAATGGCTATGCCTCGTTAGTACACCAAGAGCGGTCATAAGGAAAGCAAAGCTTTAGCATAAGCGAATTGCATTGCCATCTGCCTATCTGACATGTTCTTCAAAGCCAGAGAAACAACAACATCCCCAGAGCGCCTATTTCAATGGAATGAAACGAGAAGAGTGTGTGGCACCAATACCCGGCCTACCGTGCTTGACAGGTTTGCTGGAGACTTGATCAGTTTCTTTTCCGGAAACATTACTTCAATAGGGACTCTTACTATGAAATGGAGAATTCTGCAAGATAATGACCAACCATTTCCGGCTTAATTTCGACCTGATTGAACTCCTTCCCCGAGTAGATGCCGATGACGCTGCCAATCATTTCTGGCACGACGATCATGTCGCGCAGGTGCGTCTTGACTGAATCCGGCTTCTCGTTCGGCTTGGCTTCTTGCTTTGCCTTGCGCAACTTCTTAATCAATCCCATCGGCTTCCGCTTGAGCCCGCGGTTGAATCGACGGCGAGCGCGAGCGTGGACGACATCGCGAAGTTGTTCGGAAGAAAGGTCGAGGAGTCTGGAGTGTTGGGTCAGTTACTTGAGTGGTGTCTTGGAGTAAACATGGTGCATCGGGATCGCGTACTGGTCAAGATCGATACCACGGTACTGAAATTTGCGGAAGGCTCTCCTCTTCTTGAGCTCTGTAATTGGCAGCAAGTCAGCTCTACTATCGCTTCCTTTGAAGTGGCAGTCCATTTGCAAACAAGTGCGGAAATGTGTATAATCTATGGGCGATTCGTACCAGCAGCTTCTTCGGCGTTCTATGGCATCAAAGTGTCAGCACTGCCGCGTCCATGAAGGTCATAGCCCTGTTAAAAACATACATATTCCTGATCAGCCATTTTGGATGATGACTTGGATGATTCCGGTGGCCTGACGTCGAACTGTTCGCCGCTTGTGGTCGGTCGTGTGTAATTCGCTTAGTAGGTGGGCTGGCTTCGCAGAAACGTTTCCGCGAACTCCGAAGTAGCAAAAGGTGAGGTACAACCGAACCCGCCTGTACCATTTACTGTAATTACACTCTTTTTCATCCCATATCTATCTGGTATATAACTGACTATTATATTTAGAACTCTCTTGCACAATGGCTCTGATAGACTGCATGCAAGCTTCGAACAATCACTTCAAATTGCATCAGTCCAGAGGTACAAATCCGCGACTGGAGGATACTCAACATCAACCGTGATCAAATCATTCATACTCTTTCTAAATGAGCTGCCTCCTTTTACGAATCAATTCCCGCGATACAAACAAAAGACGAGTCTAGTTCAGACTGTTTATGCAAATCGCGGCGTGGTTGGCTTGAGATTTTGGCGCCATTCTGGGTGTGAACTTCTTTATCACCAGTTCTCGTTTCCAACATGAGCATGTCATTGTAGCAACTGCGGGAAACATCGTGCAGGTCGCTATATTGAGTAAATGAAGTAGACATGCACGAAAGGTGCATTGACACATGACCGATTTTCTCCGCATCCCCAGCAGTCCACCCATGAAAGCATTAGAAATGACTACGAACGTTCCTGATAAGCACCACTTGCCACCGGTAGCTCTGTCTTTCGCCTCTACTCTCGTCAATACAAGTGCTTCAAACATTGCTTCGGTTTTTTTTTTTCTAAAATCGTAGACCTCCCTCATGGGTTTTACCGTGAGAGAGCTCGTGTTCGGCGAATTTCCCTACTCCTGGCCCCTCTTTGCGGTTACTAGTCTTGCTCTGCTTTTCGTACTATACAAAGTATCGTACCCTTCCATTAGATACCGACAGCTTGAATCAAACTCAGCTACTGCAGGTTTCTACATCAACGGATACTCCCTACATACCGGGCCTCCCAGAAATTCCTTATGGCCTGCCCATTGTAGGTCACCTGATAAGCCTCGGTGGTGACCATGCAACCACCTGCGAGCGATGGTGGCGGAAGTACAATTTTCCCACATTTCAAATCCGTTTGGGAAGCACGAGGGCGATTGTCGTGAATTCTTTCGACGATGCCAGTCGTATGTTGATCAAGCACCAATCTGCCACTGTCGATCGTCCGATGCTCTACACGTTTCACGGCTTGATTTCGTCAACGCAAGGATTCACAATTGGCACAAGTCCCTGGTCTGACTCTTGCAAGAAAAAGCGTACGACAGTCGGAAAGCTGCTGAGTCGCCCTTCTATGAAGGCCTATCTTCCAATGTTCAATCTGGAATCATACTGCATCGTCCGCGACCTTTTCTACGATAGCAAGAGGGGCACTGTAGAGATTTATCCTCGTCCATACTTTCAAAAGTATGCTCTCAATACGGGTCTAACGTTATGCTACGGTGTTCGCATGGATACAGTAGCCGATGATTTACTTAATGAAATCCAAGATGTCGGCACCGAGATTGAGCTTCTCCGTAGTGCTTCTGAAAATCTTCAAGACTACGTTCCGCTACTCCGATGGCTCCCGAATAATGCAAAGAAGAAGAGGGCCAAAGAGCTCCGTCGCCGGCGTGATGGATACCTGGACCAACTAATGAGCCGCACGCGGGACATGGTTGAGAAAGGCATCGACAATTCTTGTGTTGCCTCGGCCATTTATAAGGAAAAAGAAGATAAATTGACCGAAGCCGAATTGAAGAGCGTTTGTCTCAGTCTCATATCCGGCGGCTTCTCCACTCTTGCAGGAACGCTCACAAGCTGCATAGGCTCTCTGAGTACGTCCGAGGGGCAAGAATGGCAAGACCGTGCTTTTGAAGATATCAAACGACATTATTCCTCGATAGAAGGCGCCTGGGCAGAAAGCTTCAAGGAGGATCGAGTGCCCTGCATCAACGCCATCATCCACGAAGCCACTAGATACTACACCATTAGTGCAATGAATTTGCCCCGCAAGACCGTCACAGATATCGATTGGAACGGCGCTCGCATCCCAGCCAAGACTATGGTCCTTGTCAACCTACAAGCGGCCAACCACGGTAAGTCATCCGACTTCTCCCTCTCTTATCCCTCCCTTCCCTAACCTGCTCTCCCCCTATCATCGCAGACGTCGACCATTTTGGCCCCACCGCCTCACACTTCGATCCTTCCCGCTACCTCTCCTCCCTCTCACCACCTACCCCGCTTGCTCCTCGCCCCTCACCCTCACCCTCCACCACATCCGCCTCCGCCCTTCCCAGCCCACTGCACTTCTCCTTTGGCGGCGGCTCGCGTGCCTGCTCCGGCCAGATCATCGCCCACCGCCTCATGCACGCCGCGCTCGTCCGACTTCTCTCCGTATTCCGGATCGAAGCCAGCCAGACGCAGCCGCCGACGACGGACTACGTTGAGTACAACGCGGCGAAGAGCTCGTTGGTCGCGATTCCACGCCCGTTTCGTGTTAGGTTGGTGGTGAGGGATGAGACGGTGTTGGAGAGGTGCTTGGGGGAGGCGAGGAAGGGGACGAGGGGGGTGTATGCGGAGGGGTGACGAGGGCTGAGGGAATTCTAGGATGGCGAGGGTTTAAAGGATATTGAAATCAAGTTTTTCGCGGTGCTAAGGTGATGTTGCTGTCAAAGAGCGATACGGAGGTCCATTCCAAAAATTTTATCTTGCGGGAAGACTCAGTAAGCAACAAAAATCCAAACTAAAATTTGTTAAAACGTTCAAGGTTATAACCATTTTTCTATAAAAAATAAGCTAGATTATCAACTAATTGATTAGCAGGCTCAAGCAGCTTATCCTGCTGTGGCGATCCCCTGATAAGTACGGCAACCTTTAGCGTGGAACAAAATTTTGCCAACGGTCCTCTATACAATGAAAGAAATCGATGTTTTTTTTTGGCCTAGCAAATTGCTATCTGACGAACGATAGGGGTTTAAATCGTGACTAATGCATTTGGTAGGGGTATCCTGCAAACGTGAACTGATCCTCTTATGAAATTAAACGTCATCGAGCACTTCGAGATGTGTTCGGTGCCTGGAAGATCGTGCTTAACTGGAGGTGTTAGGATAATTGTCCTGGTCCACGGGGTTTGCCGGGCCACCCCTCTGCCCCAGTACACCGCCAACATCCACCTTTTGCTGCCTTTGCTGTTCAATCGCCTCGCGCAACGGCGCCTGCTCGGCTTTCTTCCTGTGACCGCAGAAACCGCGTCAGTTTCAATTCAAACTTTCAATCAGAACCCCTCATTTGAAGAATTGTCAGACACTCCTCACCTATCAAGATCACTCTCCAATCCCTCCTGTCCTCCCGTTGCCCCACCCAGCCCCTTTCCCGCTACCGCATCATACACCTTCCCTTCTCCCGGCGCCCCCATCTGCTCCGCATCCAGCTCGCGATGTCTCCCCACATCCTCCTCGCCTAGCCCTCTCGCCTCCTCCCCTGCGCCGGCACCACGGACGCCGCGCGCCATCGACGTAGGAATGGGTTGAGCAGAGGAGGCGTCCTCGCTGGAGATGGAGATGTCGGTCGAGACGCGGATGTCGGTTGGAGAGGTAGTGGAGTTTGGATCGTCGTCATTGTTGGCGGAGGAGGACTGTGATTGCGATTGGGCGATCTCAGAGGCAGATTTGGAAACGGGGTTGGAGGGGGTGGTGTAGGCGGTGTTGAGTGGGGGTTGGGCGGGGCCGGTGGGGTCGAGGTCAGACATTGCTGGCTGTGGTGTAGAACTGCGAGGTTTGAAGAAGATTTGGGAACGTGATGATAGGTCCAGGCTCCGGTATGACCCTTCACGAATGAGTCGAAAAGGCTGAGATATAGAGGAAAGGGAAGGGGAAAAAAAAGCATAGTGTGGGGTTGGGTCAGGGTGACGTGCCCCGCGATCCACCGACGTCATGGACGAAAACAGGGGCGATGAAATGGGATTTTGTTGCATGCGAATCTTGCCATACCCATCCTCGCCTGTTCCCCTACCTTTTCGTGTCATTCTCTAGAAGTCAACCCCAGCAACCACCTTGACTCTGATCAGAAACCATGGCGTCCAGAAAGGAGCTTCTTGGAAAGGTGTACAAATTGATACCGCCCATGCTAGAAAAGTTCCATAAAGGTACATTGAACTCCGCAGCTCGATGGCAGATGTGTTAATTTCCATTCAGGCCAGCTCGGCAGAGTAGCAGTAATTGGCGGGAGTGAAGACTACACTGGAGCCCCCTACTTCTCTGCAATGGCCTCTGCAAAACTCGGCGCAGACATGGTACCTTCCCTCCCATCTCTTCTCCATCACTCCTCCCCCCTTCTCTCGCACATCGTACCTATTCACTTGAATAACCCCTTGTCTTCCGCTCCTTCTAGAGTCATGTCATCTGCGAGCCTGGCGCCGGCCAAGTCATCAAGACCTACTCTCCTAACCTCATGGTGCACCCGTACATGCGGCAAAGCAAAAACCTGACCTCCGCCGAGTCCCTCGATTCCGTCTCTAACGAGGTCGTTGCGATGCTGTCGCGCCTGCACGTCATTGTCATTGGTCCTGGCCTGGGCCGCGACGGCACGATGCAGGACACATGTGCGCGTGTCATCAAGGCAGCGCGAGAGAGGGGAATCCCATTCGTGCTGGACGCGGACGGCTTGTATCTAGCGCAGACGAGGCCGGAGCTCGTTGAGGGCTATTCCGAGTGTATTTTGACGCCGAATGTAGTGGAGTTTGGGAGGCTCTTGAAGAGTAAGGGATTGGATGGGGAGGCGGCGAAAGGAGATCCGACAACGCTATGTGAGCGGTTGGCACAAGCGTTTGGGGGCGTAACGATTATCCAAAAGGGGCAGCAGGATTATATCAGCAATGGGAAGCATACGCTGGTGAGCGAGGGGGAAGGTGGATTGAAGAGGTCCGGGGGACAAGGAGATACGTTGACGGGAAGCTTGGCAACGCTATTGGCATATCGAACCGCATACCACGATCGGATATGGGAGCATGAAAATGACATGGATCGCAGCGAGACATTGGCTATTGCCGCGTATGGAGGTAGCGCAATCACGAGGGAGTGCTCTAGGCTGGCCTTCAAAGAAAAGGGAAGAGCATTACAGGCAGGCGACTTAACGGAGCATGTGCACACCGCGTTCCTGAACCTGATCGGAGAGAAGACGGCAAAACTGTAAATCAGACTGTTCCAGTCCCAGACTGAGTATACACTAGTACTACAAAATGATAATACAGCGGCATGAGCCCCAGTCTTCGCAGCTCAGCAACAGGGCCCATCTGTTAGTAGATGGGACGCCCGACTCCACATAATCAATGCATGAGAACAAGCCTTTCTGTGCGTCATGTTGTGGAAGACTGATCTTCAGACAACCGTGCATCGTCACATCTGTGACCACGTCGTACCGCGCTTCAGTACAGTGTACGTACAAGTCCATGTGCGTATCCGCCTTCGGGTACACTGGGCCTTGAATCGGATCCAGAATTATCAGATGAGGCAGCTTACCCTTGTACTAGAGATACGTTTCTGTGACTCGGCTGACGAAGGAGTGGCTATTCATGTTCATCAGCAAACACGAGGAAGCGGGCAGTAGATGCCAGTGCGTAAGTCTTCCAGCTGGAGAACCCTGAGCCGCATTCTGGCCTGTTTTGGTGTCTCTACAATAGTCTGGTTGCTGGAGACCGGAGAATGGGTAGGATGCTTGAGAAACAGTGTGAATTGGGGCTGGAGAATCAATAGCTCATCAAAACTACAAGATCATCAGGAGATGTTAGAAGAAATGTCGCGCTAGGACTGACTCTATATAGACTGGACATTCAGCTCCTAGTCGTCGAGTCCCCCCTTCAAATTCTAGCTGTTTCATGCCCTAACGTTTTTGATTGAAAATATGAATAAAATACTCAAATGTAAATTTGGGATCGAGGATCTCCTTCATCGGATCAGGCAAGGGATGCCGACATTTCTTTTGCCATCCCCCGACGAGATGTGGCTAGTCCAGTTGACCGTCGCTTCTATTCCACAAACAATATTCTACGTAGCATCGTGCGCGTCATAAATCACCATCAGGAGCCAGAGCACTGGTTCATATTCAGAGATCAGCTTGACTGTCGGAGTGGCCGGCCGAAGGCACGAATATGCCTGATGACTGTACTTGCTCGCGAAAGTTCTTTCCTTGCACGTGGCTGCATTTCCGCCGCTATCGGCGTTTCAAAAATGCGGAATGTTGATTGTATGGCTGAAAGACAAATGCAATGAGAAGGATAAGACATTTCACACTACAACCAATTCTTGCTACAGAAAAAACCGAAAGAAATGAAATGGACCAAGGCCGATTACAGCACGACCACAACCAAGATGATGAGTAATGGAATTTGAGCATATACGGGTTGTGTATCTGCGACGCAAGCGCACCGACAACTCGCATGCGGATAACAGGAATACGTAAACTGGGAGGCCTTCAACTAAATCCTATTCATAATATATGAACAACATAAATCAGTGTATTGAATACACACTATGTTTTGCTTGAGGGCCTCTCCATATTCACTTTTGAGATTTTGTGTGGTCTGTGTTGTTCCAACTTTTTTGCTACGATGCCTGTACGGCGACTCGAGGCGGCTGAGCGGATCGTCGCGTAGGTGCTGGATAATAACGTTCATAGTAGACCCACCAGGGACGACATTCCGAAATATAGCCTGTGCATCTAACCAAAGTTAAAAAGTACAAATAGCTTAGCGTCGAGGTACGAATGCATGCAAGTCAAAGGTTTCTTGTGCAACGAGAGCCTATGAGGGCCAGATGGATTGCATAATCGGAGGCAGCAAAGTCTGGAACCTTTGCGTCTTTTAATAGACTCGGATCGGTTATGAAGAGGACAAGAAGAAAACTGTATGGACAAGCAGTTGGTTGCCAGCTACCAGATCTGTGGTAAATGGTGGTACAGCGATCATCGCAGAAAGCTTTGTGCTTGTCGATGCGGGGGTCGCAGGGGAGATCGGCATCGAGACCTGTTCAGGGTCTGGCTAGGAGACTTTGAGCAACGTCGTGAGACACGCAGGCGAGCAAGGAGGAAGGGAATGGGGTCCGGTCGAGCAGTACACCACTGGCGCAGCTCCCTTGATACGCGACGAAAAAGGCGAGACGAGCGCACGAGGCTCGCAACAAGTCGCCATGACGTGCAGGCGGAGACGGATATAGCCGGCGGATTGACGGTGGGAACGAGAAAGTTAATCGCCTCCTCCGTAAGGGAGGCAGCAGAGAGCGCTCTCGGAGCCCCGAATGAGCCAGAAAAAACAACCGTTACCCAGTAGGCCCTTAAGCCCAAGAAGGTAGGAGGGTCGCAGCACCAACTTGGGCTGACGATCTCAGCCGAAGAATTGGTCTGCAGATTCTGGAAGGATCAGCATGGATCTTGTCCCGTTCTGCTCTCCAACTGCAGCTGCTTCTGCACATGTACTAGACAGATGTTGTCATCCATGGAGGAGCTAGACGATGCTGTAATCCCTATCACGCTACCTGTATACCTACCTACTTACATACAGGCATAGAGCGACTTGAGACGTGACAGCAAATCCAGCTCTTTGTACGCGTGCGGGTCTTTTCTTCTATCCTTCTGCGAGCAGGAGCAAGCTCAGGCGACGCGACCGTGTCTCCATGACGCACGGCCAACTTGTGTGGCCGCACAACCGCACAACCCGGCGGACAGCCAAGCTGAATCTGTGGCGCCTCGGCAATTTTGGGTGCGCGCTGGGGAGTCGCGAGCGCTGGGCGCACAGGCAAGAAGCTTATCCGCTGCAGCAACGACTCTGCTTGGAGCCTTGGGCGCCAGTCAGATGCTGCGGTTGCACCTGTCACTGGCTGCAGGCCTGGTGCTGGTCGTGGCCAAACCGGGGTACGATAGCCGCGATCAGCCACGGACGACGCAGGCCGATTGCCATGAGGGAGGCGCATGGGCAGCAGAGATGGGCAAATGGGTGACGAGGCCAGCGCTGGGGGGGCAGGATGAGGATGCAACGTTGACGCCACTGCATCCAGTGCATGGTCATGCTGGAAGGGGCTCAGTGCAAGCGTGCAGGCTGTGGGCCTGGGGGGGCATGCTGGTGCTGGGATCCGTGAGACCTGTAAGGAGCACATCTAAGGACTCCACCGCTAAACTCCTTTCGGTGTAGAGAGACTGAGACTCGATTTTTTCACCTTCAAAATTCTTTGACCACCCAACTTGTCAAAGTGAGAGTGGAGGAATCAGAATAGGAAGGCTAGAGTGTGAAGGATTTAAATACAAAAACTTGGAGTAGTTCTAGTCATCATAGAACTCAAATTTTCTCAAGGTCTTACGATCAACTGGACAGGAATGAAAAGGGCGAAAGAATGAGTTCCATAGTGCCGTGAGTGATATTTGATTCCAGGAAAAGAGCTTCGGAAGCTGGGCTCCTGACAAAAGGATGGGTGTGCGTGCTCCTTACAGGTCTCCCTGGGGCAAGGTAAGGTATACAGATATGGGGCGATGCTAGATGCTAGGCCAAGGCTCCAGGCCGGGGCAAGCCAAAGCGTGGCGGGAGCCGCTCGGCGTGCCGACGCATGTAAGGGGAAACCGAACCGATGCAACGTGTGCACGAGGGCCAGCTAGAGAGCTGGAGCTGATCAAGCGGCCCGGGCGAGTCAAAGCACGACGCGACCTCCTTCGCCCGAGCCACTCTCAGCCTAGTGCAATGTTCTAGGAGTCGACCCGTGGAAGCGTGGAAGCGTGGATGGCCCCGGCCGCTAGGCTGCTAGCAGCAGCAGGCCGTGTTGGGGGGGGGAATTGGATGGACGGACGCACGTGGGGAGAGAGGTTCGGGGGTAGATTCAGAACGCGGGATTGGCGCTGAAGTTGCTTTTGGCGCGATGCACCAGCTCGCGGCCTGAGAAAAAGCCTCCATCGTCCCAGTCCAGCTGCGCCGTGACTTCTTCCTCGCTGACAGCCAACTCTGACCTCAGCCCGCGACTCCGTCTACCACACGCCTGCCTACCTGCCTTACCCTATTCTCTCCTCCTCTCGCCCTTCTCAACTCCCTCCTCCACCCGCCGCGCCCGCTCTGCTCGCCGCTTATGCAAGGCGCCAATTGACTCCTCCATCGCCGCCCTGCCTCTGGCGACCCAGCACCGAGACATCAGCTCGTCACCTGCCACTCGTCGTGACCGCCGCCTGCGCGCTCCCATGACTTGACTGCTGTCTTTTCGTCCATTCGCCTCTGACTGTGGCCTACCGAGACATATCTGTTCCCAAGAGTCGCCAGGCTGGGAATTGGGGCGTCGCGACTCGACGTCACGCTCCCCGTCCACCCTCGACAACCACCTCTTCCTTGGCTGCGGCCCTGCATCCACCTCCTTGGACGGCAGAAGCCAGTCTATGACAACGCATCTTTTCGCGTCGCTCGCTCAGCAATACTACGAGAGGCCATCTCTTGTCTGCACTTCAAAAGCCATTTCTACTCGAATCGGATTCGTGTTCCAGCGCGGATAAGCAAGCGGACGTGAGGCTATCCCGCTTCCTAATAAGTTTCTGCAGCCACAGCCAAATCGGCTCATCTTCTCTTCTCAGTGTACAAACCCATTAATACGGCAACGCCCGTTCTACCTTTTGCGCGATCGGCCTTTATTTTCTTTCGGCCAATCGATTCTGTTGTCTCGTCACTTGAAACTGCCCCGTAGGACAGATATACTCTTCAGCATTCCTTTGCTGTATATTGAATATCTACCTTCTACCGTCTTTTGACTTTGACTTCGACTTCACCTTGACTTGACCTCAGCGATAAGGTGCGGTGATTTCCTCTACTGGTCTTGCGCGACACCGGCGTGTCTTTGGTCGCCAAGGCTTGCATGACCACAACGGCTAACATACATCTCAGTACATCGCTCTCAACTCTTCTCTCGACTTTAATTTCCAAAAATCGAGCCAGTGCTTGGTCACGCATGATGTCGGCCATGGAACTATCCCCGCAGCAACGTGATGGGCCGACGTCTCAACCACAAGGCTTGCCTTCCATCTCATCGCTTACCAATAGTCTATCGCCGCAGCAAGGCTCTCCTTTGGACGCGAAGCAAGAGACTCGAGATTCTGGTGCGTGGTCTGTTTCCCATCAAAGCAAACGTGAGTGAAGAAAGATATGCAAATTGTTCCCGGCCATCACTTACTTTTTCTTTCGGTAAATGGCAAATTATGGGTGTCCAAGTTCTCCAATCAAATAATGTGACCTTTTCTTTCTTTTTTCTTTTTCTCTTTTCCCTTCTCGACCCATTTACATGAATGTTACACGGTCTTGGGAAACGTCATTATACCTGGCTCCTATCTTCCTGCTATATATTCCTGTGGAAACATCAGAATCTATTTGTCTCATGTTGAAGTAACGCAGAAAAGCCAGCGCTCAGCAACGCTAACCACCAGTATACAGACTCTTCTGCCATTTCCAACCCAAATCTGCAAATTAACACAATTCTCAATGCCGAGGATTCTCCCCGTCGGCAGTCTGGTCCCACAACGCCCCTGTCGGCCCGGGTGTCATCCAATCATGTAAGAATTCTCACACGTCGCTCCCTTTGCCTGCTGACCCAGTCATTTTAGAGCGGTATGCTTCCTTCTCTCAATCAGCCATTTGAAGGCTACAACAGGGACAGCGGGACAGACTACAGCAGAAACAGCGGCCTAGACTACAATCGCAATAGTGGAACAGATTATAGGAACAGCGGCACCGATTACAGAAACAGCGGCACCGACTACAGAAACAGCGGAACGGATTACCGCAGCAGTGGCACCGATTACAGGACCAGCGGCACTGATTTCAGTAGGACCAGCGGAACGGATTACACCCCTCAACATGGGTCAAGGCGGAGCAGCGTCGACAGTCGCATGAACCGCGATATAAGCCATCTTAGCATTGGCCCGTCATCGCCTTATGAAAGTCAGAATGCCTCGCAGGTTTCGCTCATGTCGAATTTGCAACATCAACGTGGCATTGCCTCTTCTGTACCTTCCCGATCAAGTGCTACAGCCCCAGTCTCTCCGTTGAACGGACGAGCCAGTATTCGAAGCAATCAAGCGCCTCGTATCGCGCCCGTTATCAATCCAAACCCGCGAGGTGTTTCTGGCATGCCCGATCCAACTGCTGCAGCGCCCACCAAAGGTTATGCGTGGGCTTTCCCAGACAGCAGGCCCGAGCCAGAGATAAGCACGAGAAGCATCGAGAGCAGGTTGAGTGAGGCCAGGCTCAGCGAAGCCAGACTCAGTGAAAACAGACTCAGCGAAAACAGGCTAAGTGAAAATAGGCTTAGTGAAAGCAGGCTTAGTGAAAGCTCCAGTCCAGAGCGTTCAATATCGCGACAGGGCAGCTTTGCAGCTTCGTCAATTACCAGCAGCTTGTACACTGGCGATGTCAATCTACCTCCGGGTCAGCGACGGTTTGATGATGGTGAGTGACCATGCGAAATCCGACTGATATTCGAGACGGTGCTGATAAGCTCTTGTATAGATCCTGCGACCACTCACCACCACTCGATGAAGCACAAGGCCATAGTGAATCTGCAGGGAGGTGATGCACTGTCGCCAGCCGGTAGCGGCAATTACAGCAGAACTCCGGAATTGCGCAACAGTCATAAGCTCGCTGAGCGGAAACGGCGCAGCGAGATGAAGGATTTGTTCGACACTCTCAATGAGATTCTGCCTGGCGGACCCAGTAACAAAACAAGCAAGTGGGAAATACTGTCCAAGGGTATGCGCGTTTTTTTAACTTTGCCCCATCGATTGGAGTGATCAGGATTGGCAAGGCTGACTCGCATTCAGCGATTGAGCACATCAAGGCGCTTGACCGCACCAACGGTCACACCCAAGCAGAAGTCCAGCATTTGCGACCTGAGGCAGATTTTGCCCGACATGCTCGAGCGGAGAACGAGCAATTGCGTCACGAGGTAGAAATGATGTATTCGCAACTGCGTCATGCCGACCCACAGAGTCCCCATGTGTACGGTGCCATGACTAGCCACCTTGCTCAGCAGCAGCAGCAACAGCAGCAACAACAACAACAACAACACCATACTTCCCAGCCGAACGGGACCAACGGCTTCACTGCCAGCCAAGCACATACAAATGGTACTGGCCAAAACGTGCTGCCGCCACTGCAACAGCAGCAGTCGCCGGCATCTCAAGGCCAGTGGCCAACGCCATCTCAGCCCCAGATCCAACAACCGACAAGCAGTGCGCCAATGCAAGGGGTTGAAATGTATGGCAGGACTTTCGAACGACGATAACGCGGACGTGGTCGGCCCGAAAGGCCATCACTCCCAGAATGAAACGAAGGGCTCTCCTTGGAGCTAATCGCAGGTCTGCGAAGAAGCTATATTCTCGATTTTGTCAAAATTGGGAAGCGCGATCTACATGCCTAGGCAGGTCTAGGCGTCCCTGCCATCATTTTCTTTTCTTTTGTTTCTGTCGGGGGGGGGCAAGCTTCTCTTCTTCCGCTTCTTTCATCTTTGTTATCCAAAAAAGGGGACTGTACGTCACGAATGGGCCAATGAGCTTCTTCGACGGGTAATGGGACCGGGCGTTACTCCAGGCAGGACTGATGATCACTTGATTTACTGCTGTTTTTCTGTCCGATACCACGTGGCCCAGCTGCCATTTTGTTTCCCTTTGTCGACACTCCTTCTCGACTGTAGGCTTGGGCAGACATAAAAACCAAGATCAAAACCAATGGCTTGCCTGATTGGTGGATCTGGTCATGATGAGGGACCCTGCGACCTGATTCCAAAGTCTTCAGTACGCATTCGTGGCTGGCGTACGAATTGTGACATTTTCTTCTGACACTCCTCGGTGTTGTCGTTACTCTACATACGACTTGCGCCAGCCTTTTTCACCTCAAGTGCGTCAATGGCGAGGAAATGAAGTGTGATGCAAGTGGTGGGTGCCGACAGGTGAATACGCCGGGGCCTCAAGGTAGCTAGGTGCGGGTGGATTGACACGATATAATAGATGATATGACACTCATCCTCTACCTGGCTCTCAACTTTCAGTGACCGTTCCTCGTGAATTACGAATGTCGATACGCGACATTGTGGGAGAGGAAAGGGGGAAGTCCTGCAGTAGCACGAATCCAGTGGGGGCCTAATTCAAACATTACCCTCACGGTGATTGAACGGCGCGTGTGTGGTGGGAGTGTATTTGTGAGGATTGTGATTGGGCTGTGTCGTTTAATACTCCCCCACTTTGGCACCGTCAACAAACCCTCCACCCCCCGCGTTTCACCGCCCATCCACCAAAATTCTTCCCTTGTCCGCACACCACGGCTACGCGCTCAGGAGCCTCATTTTCTCTTTGCCTCCTCTGCTTGCACCTGTTCGCCAAGTACACTTGCATCTGGTCAAGACTTCTTGACACGACTTCTCACCATGAGGGGTGAAGTGAGTAGAATTGGGCTCGCGACGCGTAGTCGCTTCAGCAATGTGCATTCTAATCGCCTGCAACTAGGTCTGCCACCTCCATATCGGTCAGGCTGGGACCCAGCTGGGGAACAGCGCTTGGGAGCTGTAAGGAGAATTGTGAATGAAGCTACGACCACGACACTGATCCTGCCTCGTAGCTATCTTCTCGAGCACGGTCTCAAGGCCGATGGACGCCCCGACCCAGACGCCAAAGAAGCCTCTTCCTCTGAGGGCTCCTTCGAGACCTTCTTCACTGAGACTGGGAACGGCAAATATGTCCCTCGTTCCATCTTTGTTGATCTCGACCCTTCGGTAAACGAGCTTCCTGCCTTGACCTCATTACCCTCATACGCTAAATTCCGTCCAGCCAATTGACGAGATCCGTACGGGACCCTATCGCCAACTCTTTCATCCTGAGTACTTGATCAGTGGCAAGGAAGATGCCGCCAACAACTGTGCGTGTCCCGGTGGGAACATGCATTCCAAGAAGAGGCTAATGCAGGGGCTGCAGATGCTCGTGGTCATTACACCATTGGCAAAGAGCTTGTCGACAGCGTGATTGACCGTATCCGTCGTGTTGCTGGTATGAATGTCGAGATGAATAGGATCCAAAGGCCAGGCTAATCGACTTCAGACAACTGCTCTTCCCTCCAAGGCTTCCTGATTTTCCATTCGTTTGGCGGCGGCACTGGCTCTGGCTTTGGCGCCCTCCTCCTCGAACGTCTGTCTACCGACTACGGCAAAAAATCCAAACTCGAATTCGCCGTCTACCCAGCCCCGCGCGTGTCCACGTCCGTGGTGGAGCCTTACAATGCGGTGCTATCCACGCACAGCACCATCGAAAACTCGGACTGCACCTTCCTCGTCGATAACGAGGCCGTCTATGACATTTGCCGCCGCAACCTCGATATTCCCCGCCCGGACTACGAGCACCTGAACCGGCTGATTGCTCAGGTGGTCAGCTCCATCACGTCGAGCCTACGCTTCGATGGTGCTCTCAATGTCGATTTGAATGAGTTCCAGACCAATTTGGTGCCCTATCCGCGTATCCATTACCCGCTCATCAGCTATGCACCCGTCATCTCGGCCAACAAGAGTTCGCACGAGAGCTTCAAGGTGCACGACCTAACTTTCCAATGTATGTATTCTCCCAGCTTGCCACTCCCTTTCAAATGTCCTCCTAGCAATGCGCATCATCCGCCCTCCTCATACTTTGCCCTGTGCAGGCTAACAATCTCATCTGTCTAGGCTTCGAGCCCAACAACCAAATGGTCGTCTGTGACCCACGCAACGGCAAGTATATGGCCGTCGCCCTGCTCTATCGCGGCGACGTGGTGCCCCGCGACTGCACTGCCGCTGTTGCTGCGCTAAAGGCGAAGGCCTCGTTTAATCTGGTCGAGTGGTGCCCTACAGGCTTCAAGCTTGGCATTAATTACGAACGTGTACGTCCCAATCGCCCCCTTCTTTCTCCTTATCCACTTTCGCATTACTTGCCTGAATACTTCCTTTCTTTCAATCGCTCCGTTCTTGCTCTCCTGCTACTTGCTTGCTTTCCCTCTGATCATAAAACATCACCCTTGGAGACTGACATTCCTTCCCCCTTCAGCCCCAACGCATCCCCGGCAGCGAGCTCGCCCCCGTCGACCGTTCCGTCAGCATGCTCTCCAACACGACCGCTATCGCCGAGGCCTGGTCGCGTCTGGACCACAAGTTCGACCTGATGTACAGCAAGCGCGCCTTCGTGCACTGGTACGTCGGCGAGGGCATGGAGGAAGGCGAGTTTAGCGAGGCTCGCGAGGATCTTGCTGCCCTCGAAAAGGACTATGAGGAGGTGGCGGCAGATTCGCTAGAGGAGGGTGGCGATGAAGGCGAATATTAGGGGGAAGTGAGGCGTGGAACAATCGGTGGAGCCGGGGATGAATAATGGACTGCGCTGTAGTGTAGCAAGTAAAACAGTGGGAGATGCGAGAATAGTGCAGGACAGCAGGTTGGAGATGTGGTGGACTGTGCGACTGGCGTTGCCTAATGTGATTTTTCGACTGCAAATTTCCTGCCCTTGACATACAGGCGACAATGGGGTGCACGGATGCGAGGTCCAATTTCACTGAGGTAGTTTTCCTTGACTGTTCGGATAAAATAAGAATATGAGTTGACTGTTCTTTGCAAGTCATTAGTTCTATTTTACTACATGGTTAACATGACACAAGACCTACTGCCTACGCAGGCAGATCTGTAGGCGTTATTCAAAAAGTCAGCTTGATCAGGCCCTCGTCAAAGGTATGACTTAAGGTAGGTAGAAATCGAAGCGGTCTATGATCATTTTGGGAGACGCCGTATCTTGGTTATCCGCCTACTCGACATTTCTTTAGGCCCTAGTAACACATTGCATCCGTGTCGAAGAAGCGGCCGTGAAGCAACTGCAGTATCAAATATACAGTTGAGCAGGAGTTTTCCTATGATTTAATCTACAATATCGCACCAGGCTTTAAGTGTACACAGATATAGAATCTCGATAAGATCACACCTCAGAGCAAGCAGTTACGGCCGCTGATAGGTAGAAAGGTAGAGAAGTTGGTTAACGCCAAGAAAAAAATGCAACACCGCTAATGCATCCGTTTCGTGAAATAAGCATTGGTCGCAGGGATAAAACATCAGCCTACGGACTATATCCATTCTAGTACCATGTTTTTCACCTCACTACTTGGTCTTTCCCTCATTCTCAGCGACCAAATGCTGCGCCTGTGCTGCAATGCCGCCCTTGTCAGTATGGCCATGGGCGCGCTGTTCGCGGGAGTGGAGAAGATCGGCGTCTTCTTTCGTAACTGCACCATACCGCGTCAGTCACAGTGGTGCAATTGATAGCTCTAGCTCCGTCCATTATACCTTGTGCGTGATCGACACCTTAGAAGAAACGAAAAGGGGAATAGAGACTCACCGTGCTCCGGGTTCCTGGCCATCTTTGCGCTAACCGTATTTGCTACGTCACGGAAGTTCTGCTCCTTTTGCAGATGTGACTGCGTTGCCGGATCAATGGCTTGACTCGCTCCCTGCGCACTGCTGATGCCGCCCTGCTCGTTGGTGGCCGCAAGACGCTGGGCGGTACTGGCGAGGCTGTCCGGCGGAACATCGTTGCCACCGATAGCGCGAGCCTCGCGTGACTGAAGATACTGCGCATCGGCAGAAGTAACCGTCTCGCTGCGTCGTCAAGGTCAGCATCTCTACCTCAATGGACTGGAGATAAGTCGGCAAGACGGCTAGAGTTGGGCGGAATGGCATATGGGGCAATGTGGGATGAAAAAGCCTTGACATACGGAGCCGTGTGCATCTTGTCTCCTACTCCTGTGGCGGCCTGCTCAAAGTTCTGCTCACGGTCGGCCACGGACTGTGCCTCGGCGGCAAGAGAGCCCGCAGGCGGACGCTGGCCACCCATGGCGCGTTGTTCACGAGACTGGACGAAACGGGCATCGGCTGGGTCGAGGGGTTCCCCAGTCTGGAGCTTGGTAGCGACATTGTCCTCGGCGGTGGTAGCATTGCGTTGCTTGGCGACCTGTATGAGCACTGGTCAGTACTTGGACTTCGGAACAAGAAGATAAGGGGGAAGTCCGGATGGCTGGTGTGGGGCGAGGAGGGTAAATGGTGACAAACCTGTGATTGCATTTGGGCAGCAGCAGAGCCCTTGGCTGGACCGCCTTCCTGCTTCATGGTCTCGGAAATGGCTTCACTGGCAGATCCTGTTGCCATGGTTGCTGAAGGCTGCTGTCTTCGAAATAAGTTTAAAGCGGGACGAGGTAGATGAGCTTGAGATTGGCAAAGCGGAGTGAAAGATCTGAGAAGAGTAGAAGAGCGAGGCAACATTTTGAGCGAGCAACAGATTTAAGGTACTTAGTCGCCACTTCCAGAGCTACAGCTTCGGGTTTTGTAGCACCAGCGAACAATGACGCAAGGACAAGCAGCATCATCATCGATCCGACAGCGCAGGCGATGGTGCACGTCATGAGTGCTCCTTCGACCTAGCTGAGGTCCTGTTTATTGTTTAAACCTGCGGGAATGGTGCCTTTCATCTGAGGAAAGAGCTTTCGGGCTCGTAACAGCAGTAGACCAAAGACAGTGCTCGTCTACATGGGGCGCTTTGCTTGCTGGCGCGTGCTGTCGTTCCAACTCGTACCTGCAGCAAAGAGTTCGGGAAAAGGATGATCCGGCCCCGAAGTCTCTCGGAGGAGTAATAATTAGGGCAATTAACTCCAGAATGGAAGTAAGTGCTTGTTAGCGCACGCTAGGAGTCTACCTGATATGTATTTGGTCTGATTCACAGTCCAGCGTATACTGGTAATGGGACTTCTGTATGGGGGTCTCCTTGGCCCGGTCAGCCTCTTCCTGGCGTAGTGACGTCAATACTTGTTCTGTCGCTCCATTACAGACTTGAAGTCTTCAATGATACCCCATAGGTACACCCTTGAATGCCACAAATCCCATGTGTATTTAAACTTGACTAATCTCAGACCCTGCCCACTACTGTAGCCTAGGTAAGCTTATGATAACTCGATCAATTGCCTGGCCATTCCCCTATTTTCCATGTCCCCTCGATTGGCAGTTTCTTCATGTAAAATTGGTCGCACGGCCTGTAACGTTGACCTTGGGCTGAATGTTAGTCCCACATGATGGCAGAGTGCAAGAGTTATCGTAACTATTGCAGTACCCATGCATATTTCAGCGCTCGGAACCTGGATTGTCCCTCGACGTCCTCTTCACGCCCACTGGTAGAGGATGTACGATCTTTCTTCTATCCATTTGCGGCAATTATCGCATAAGCATTACTGCCGTGACCGGTGCCATAGCTCGAGGGGCCTCTTTTGATGTGTAGCAGAGATTTCAGGAAACAATCAAAGTCACAATTATCGTCTTCCTTGGTCATGAAAGATGATGCATCGTTTTCGTGGGACGACCTGCCAAGAGAGGTATACAAAGCTATCCAGTTGTTTAGGAAGAACGACTATAGATCATGCACTGTTTGCAACAACTCTGCAGGCTTTATCTGTGTATAGCGAATGTACAAAACAGCAGGTTAGAGGCCATGTGCCTTTTCCGTCTGGAGTACAGCCCGATCAATAGGTGCCCAGCTGCACTTGGGGGAAAAAAAAACGAATGTTCTGCTGACTGCACGCTAGCCGTGCTCCAATCTTCTAGCAACCCTTCATTGACCGCTCTCTATTTAGCACTGACCGTCCGCATTGCAGAAGTGCCAGTCAATGTTGAACTCCCCCGGGGGGTCGAGGTTACCATTTGTCAAAGCCTCAAACGCGCCCGTGGATAGGTCTGAAAGCAAGATAAGCGATTAGTCATTCTGTAAATTATCGTTTTTCTGATAACTTACCAAGATGATTTTCGTCACAGCTTTCGCAAGTATCTGCAACTGTTACGGTAATGACGTTGCCAGTACCGTCGTTGTCCTGTCCTCCTCCAGTATTTGTGATTTGGATTTGGCGACCACAGTAAGACGCCACGTCCCAGTAGGTGGATAGGGCGGCGATATAATCGCTGTCCGAGTGATACACACCACAGGAGCCAGCGTTGCCATTTTGATAGTAGTAGGTAGCTACACCATCATGACTATTCAGTTCCGACGTCAGTCAGTTCTCTCTGAGCAAAGAAATACCGTCCACCTGGAATGGTACAACTGGGCAAAAGAATGTCCATTGCTTGAGCAGAGATGCGGTTGCACCTTGTTTCTAAGCTGGATCGTGTCTATCTTGCTGAAGCGACCACATTTATGTAGTGTTGACAATGTCAATGAAAGCGCGACTTACTCGGTACGCTTGGCAAGAGGAGCAGAATCCGTTGCGGTTGGAGCTGCACCAGCAAGAGAAGCTACGAGCAGCAAGGTAGCCATGTAGGAAACAATCTGTGCCATCGTGGCCAATGAAGGTAAACGCGACACTCGATTCAGGTCTATGAAAGATTAAGAAAATGCAAAAGATCTTGCTGCAGGCTTTGAGTACTGCGGACGGTGGAAGCCATTTTATACTGTTGATTGTCACCGTATCTACCAGTCTAGGCTGTTGAAAACTTCGTCTATTGGTCACACTCAACTCTGATCTTCTCAAGACGGAAATCCTCATTCTTCGGCGCTGTTCAAGCAAGACGCTTATCTCCGCTTATTTTACAGAGAGAGCTAATTGCGAAACTAATCTGTTCTCCCATTTGAGTGATATCTCCGGCTGTGCATGGGCTACGGCCATGTACTAGGTGCTGCAAGCCGTATTGAAGGTCCGTGGGAACGCTGGCTTACGGGTAGTGGAGCTGTAGGTTATCGAACGACGCCATTCAGGTGAATGGTAAGCATCAAGTGATCAAAAACACGGCCTTGATTGACTCCGTAACAGTGCTAGTCCAGCTCCCAATCTTTGAGCGGCAAGAGAGTTGGAGTAGCGACAATGCAGCTTATTGAGCCAGAATGTTCGTAAGCCGCGCCCGCCCACGCAACTGAATTTTGTTTTCTGCATATTTATTTGTCAAGCTAAAGATTAAGTGGTTGAATAATTGGGTCTATGAAGCTGCTCGGAGGTGGTGATAAAAGGAAGCATCTGCAACAGTGCTTTTTCAGAACGTGGGACAACCAGGCTCAAAGAACGCCGTCTAATTGGACTCCGTTGAGTCTTACTTCAGTCTGGTTTAGCTGAGACTCGTCTGCAGCGTCCTTTGTTGATCGATAGCAGATCACGGAGTGAACTGTAAGTAGTAGAGGAGAGACCCACTTGTCAGACTGCAGTATAAAACAGCTCAGCGATGTACACTATAAGCCGGAATTTATTCCTCAAACCTGCTTTGGGCAAGCGACCAGCAGATAACACGAGATGGTCCTGATTTTCTTTTCGGAAAGGGCTTTTCTGGAAGTTTGATGATTGGAGGTGTGAAAGTACGGGGTCGTCGTTCCTGGTTGGTTATTCTAGCCTTGGTACCAATCACATGTTGCCAGATCTGTTGTAATGGCTTACGGTCTTTGAAGGCACTCCATCCAGTTCACCGACACGACTTCTACAGTGCGGTCAACTCAGCCGGCCCTAAGGGAGGACATGGATCCATGCCGGAATGGTGATTCGCTTGTAGCTGATGCGCAATCAAGAGCTCTCAATGGAATCATCTGACTCAGGGCGCGCTGGATGAGGCCAGTGCGTAAAAGCCGACTTGCCTCTCTGATCTTTGCACAGCATGCAAGCTGCAGCCTTCATGTATGTTTGGTTTTTCGAGAAGAATAAGATCGCTTACAGCGACAATCCCCAGTCGACACCTCGGCAACGAACATCGACGGAACTGGAGGGGCGAGCTGAAACAGCTGCAACACTGAGCAACTCTGCCGGTGACAGCATGGCGGCAATAGCACTCGTCCGCTGGCGAACCGTTATCCGCGCAAAGTCTGATAGCTTATGGCGTTGGAAGAGCTGCAGAGCCTCTTGTTCCTCGTACGCGCACCGCTGATCCATCCATTACTTCCACAGCGATCGACGCTCGAATCCCGCTTCGATGCTCGGCCTCTACAACAAGCTCAGTATGCAAGCGGAATGGCGCTGACATTTTTGTACCTCACTGGGTTACCTCTTCGAACGGGAAGTTAGGAGCTGCTATTACATTACATGAGACCAACAATGACGCTCATGAACATGTGACCAATGCCCTCAAGCATTGAGCCAAGGGTGCCTCCGAATTTGGTAAGAACAGTATTATGGTAAGCTCACATCACCTTGAACCTCCAAGTCTGTACTGTGTCTGAGGAGAGGAACCCACGTTGAAGGTCGAACGGTCGATATTTTCAGCGGTGTCCCCAGAAGAAGTCGTCCATGACCTCGTTACATAATCTTGGACTGCGAGGAGAAAAGAGTGTCTACTGCTAATCTAAGCTTCAAGCACTTGATACAACAATTGCTTCCCTCCAATATCTAATGAAAGTGAAATCCAAGAGCAAGTTAGCAACCAATAACTCGAGCTTGGCTCGTTGACAGTGAAGTACAGGTCGAAAAGGCCACTGGCCTCCGCTCGTGGCTTTCTAGGTTCTGTAATGACTATGTCAAATTTTTCAAGGCTTGTAGTCATACCATCAGGGGGCGAGCTCCATCGTTCCGGACTGACACATGAAGTATCTAGACAACCAAAGCAACAAATTGATGAACGAACAATGTTTAATTATCAAATTACCGTTGCTCTTGTTCTAGCTTTGAGGAATCATGGGTCCTAGCTCATGCCATGCATCTATGGGCTTCCTAAGCATAATTCGAAAGCTACATACGGAACCTCATTACCCATCGTCGAGGGCAAGACGCGTTGCAATCATTCCACGATTAGAGTCCTTATCACAATGTTCTCCTTTCCCCCTCCCCCTCATCCCCTCTTACCAATAACTCCAACTCTCCTCATTGACCTCTCCTTTTCTCCTTCCCCCATGGGGCCCCACGTTTCTCACCCCTACACGATCGAGCCTCGCCACCAGCGGCTCCACGAGCTCTACCAGCGCCTCAAGCCGGTGCCGTGCCATCACGTCCTCCGGCCGCCAGGGCGCAGCCTCCCCCGGCGCGAGCATCTCGTTGGCGGCGAATACTAACGGCGGGCCGGATGCGGGCACAAGCGCGGCCTCGTACCAGATTGTGCCCTCCTTGGCCATGTTGGCCGGCGGGTCGGCAAAGGCGTGCCAGCCACCGGTGTAGTTGCATGCGATGGCGAGGTCGTGGACCTCCGTGATGCGTAGAGCAAGGTTCGCGTCTGCGGCATTGGCGACGTCGGCAGCAGGGGGCTGAGGCTTGAATTGGAGACGGCGTTTAACGAAGACGTGCAGAATGCTAAAGTCCTTTGCCGAAACGTGGGTCCGAATGCTTGGCAGAAGAGTGGCACTACCCTCCTCTGGGCCGCGGATGTAGAGGTTCTCCATAAGCTCGGCGACGTTGGGGTCTCCTGCTGGGGCGGCGGCAATGGTTGTACTGCTGGCAATGATGCGCGCATCAAAGACGCGCTTGGCAAAATGCCAGAAGATTTCTCCGATGCTCTGAGGTGGCTTCTTAACGACGCCGGTCCCTTCCTGGTCAACTTCAACGATAAAAATGGGCATGTTGCCAGCCTGACAGACAAATTCGTAGATCAGATCCACGCTACAAGGTTGCTTGGGGAAGATGTTCCTCTTGTTCGTATCCTTGATACCGAGAAGGTACTCCATGTCCCGTGCGGCGCTAGTGAGTCTGGTGGTGGCCGTCCCGTACACGCTACTACGTGTGTCGTGCCCGTTGAGGTAGTTTTCTGCAGCATTGAGGCCGTGTTCTTCATTGGCGAATTCCTTGTCGTCAGAACTCCCAAACCAGAGTAGATTCGCTCCAAATTGAACTTGAAGATCCAACTTGCCACGGAAAGTGCGAGCGTGTTCAAGGATCTTGAGACACTTCTCGTAGAGAGCATCCATACGCACATCAGACTTTGTTTGGTTGGCCGTCGCTGTTTGCTTACCAGCTGAGCCTGACTGCACGGGAATTGGCGTCTTGGCTTGTGATTGACTTTGCGGACGCTCTATGTTTGGGAGCCGCTCGACGAGGACTTCTTGTTGTCTCTGTGTCTCGTCTTGCCGGTTCCGATGCTGCTTGCCTTTGCTCTTCTTCGAAGGAGCACACTGGTTCATAGTGCTATGCTTTGTAGGTTCATCCTCCCCACTATCAAGCTGGATGAGATCGCTCGCCGAGTCCGAATCTATGTCTCGGTTGCTTTGAGCTGTCTGAGTAGAATGTGCTTCGATTACGGTTTGCGCTGCTCGAGCTGCATGCTTTGGCTTCTTCGGGCTGTGTTCGAAATCATCTTCATCTAGCGTAAGTAATAGAAAACGGTTGTTCGCTCTCATCTTTGCTGTGATAGCAGACATTGGAGGAGTAGAGACCGGATGGCTTGATACTGCTGCTGACGAAGGAAACCTTGGTGGTTTGTTGGATGCCGTTTGCACATTTGCTGATGAGCTTTCGAATGAGATTAAAGGTTCAGGAGTGATCGTCGCACTCTGCTGCATTGGCTCGCGCCTAGATGGCTTAGGCCTTCTCGACTGTCTTTCGCCGTCATGGCGTTTGCTTGGTTGTTGATGCGGTCGCGCAGGAGACGAGCTTGGATCGCTTTGTGAAGTAGCGCTTGGCGATTTCTGACCTCGACGTCGACGATTGCGGATATACGTACTATTTTTGCTCTGTGAAGCGGTACTAGCAAAGGACTGCTGTGGAGTAGCGCGATTATTCGGGCTATGGCCAGGTCGACGTGGGTGCGAAGAGATGTTGGTCTGCTGGAAAGGCGAGGGCTTTATATTTGGTAGTTGAGGCATATTAGATTCATTGGAGCTGTTGCCTGGTCGGCGAAGATGAGGTGGGATTTCCTTGGACATAGGTAACGAGCTGGCAGCCGATGGCGCCTTGGTGCTCTGTACATTTCGTCTTTGGCTCTGGACGCTAGCCTGCACTGGATTCATCGAAAGCGATTGAGATTCCGGTCTAACAACAGTAACATGTGCTGACTCTGGCTCCCGGGGAGCGAATTGATCGTAAGATGAACGCGTGCCTGGAGGGCCAGCAGGCTGAGCAGGGGACTTGTCTTTGGTAAAGTAATCCCGCGAGAAGGATACAGTACCAGGAGGACCCGGGGCGCGTGGCGCATGGAAAGCATTGGATTCTGCTGACGGAAGCCGACTGAGCCAACTCGGGACTATTTGGGTTACTGGCGGTGCCTCCGTGCTCTCAATGGGCCGCAAATCCGGCTCAATCGAAGGCATTAGAGCGGCCTTCGACGCGTCGCCGATTGATTTAACATTGATTGTTTCAGGGTAGAAGAAGCCGAAGGATTGTTCCTTGTCCACTGCCTCTCTCTCTATCTCCGGGATGACGTTCTGATGCCACTCCAAGTCGTATTTGGTAAAACGACAAATGCGACTATTGGGCAGATCTTCGCGCCACTTCGACCTGATGGGTTCCGGCTAGTCAGTAAAGCGTTGTAAAAGATCGGCAGTCGCTTGCTCAAAGATCCACCGGTGCACTTACTCAAATTCGACCAGAGTCTTATCTAAAAGACCTTCGGGCACGTCACGAAGTTTCGGAAAGGTCAACTTATAGTCCGTCTCTCCCTCAGGATAGACGTGGTGAAGCATTGGATGAGCACATCGCTGGGAAATGTTAGCCTATGGAAACAATACAAAATAGTCACTACTCACAGCCCAGAGCTCGATGTTGGACAGTCTTTCGCAGAGTTGGGATATGGTGGCATTATCAACATTGCACGCAGCCGCTATCCCGTTTTGTCGATTACTGGTGACAAGCGGACAGTCAAATACGGTAGAAAGCTCCGCAAGCAGTGACGGTGCAAAAACTTTCTCGATGCTGGTCGTGTCAAATCTGGCGGTCCAGAATACTCGCGGCTCTTCGTCTGCAACGTTCCAAGGCATATGGGACATCTCATCCTCAGCCCCCAGCCCGATACTGACACCGTCGAGATCAGTAGCCAGTAGATGGTCGGCGATCTGATCTGTGAAGCTTCTCTATATTCAGGTTATTAGAAAGAAAATTAAAAGATAGTGAAGGACTGAAAACGTGCAAGACCTACCGCTCCAGAATCTCGAAGAGGGCCGCTTACTTCTGTAATGAAGCGCTGGAGGATTGAACTAAATCGATCTAACGTGTCTTCGCCAATGTGAGCGGGAGATTCGATGTGGAACATCTGGAGCAAGCCAACGACTGCATCAGAGTTTGTACTGCAAGGATCGCAGGTGGTCTCTTTGGCTAGGTAAGTGCATAAGCAGGATCTATTGCCGATCTCCTCGCTGCAGCAAAAGTGTCAGCGCGGATGCATCCTGAAAATCAATGGGAAAATCATACTTGAACTTCTGCACTACCAACTCGCTTTGCTCGAGGGTGAAGTTGTACAAGTCTGGCCAGTAGAAATGGATGGGTTGCATTCCCAAAGCCATATTGCGCCTCAATATTTCTATGTCTCGCTGTTAGAGGCAACACTCTAAGGGACAGGAAGATGGTGAAGGAAAAGGAAAGAAGAAGGGTGGTCAGAGGCGCTGCAGGCAGCTTATAAGCTACTCGCCACGACGCTAGCTGAGATCACGCCAGCAACGCGTCTCCGTGTTGCTTGAGCCGTGTGTGTATGCAAATTTTTCGACACTTTTGCCCGGCCAAGCCAAGAATCACACGGCAGATAAGTAGCCGTGCGTGCCTTGTAGGGGTCGAGGTTGGTTGGCGAGAGAAAAGTGAAGAAGGGACGTCTGCCGGACGCGTCGGCCCAAAGTGGAAATCGCATACCACCAAGTATACACACGGACGCCGTGCTCGCTCTGCTGCCAGATAGCTCCTCCACAGCGCCAAGCCCGGCGGAGAGCAGATAATGCGTTCCGTTTCGAGATTGGAGGATGATCTGTAGGTTCAGTTGACCTCTCTTGATGTGTGGAGGACGTCAAAATACGTCTATCTCTGGAGAAGAGCTCGCTGTGCGAATGGAGACCTGCTAGGCCTGATACATCGAAGACTTTGAAAGGCAAGTATCCCGAAAAAGGTTTGTTACCTTGAGTGCTTCGTAGCGAGCCAGCGTGCATTCACCATGCCAAAGCACGCGATCTGTTTGCAATGAATGAGAGACTACGGACAGTCGTAATTGTGGAGGCCAAGAGACGTCAGCTTCCTTCTCTTCACGCGGTCTAAATGAAATCGAGAACAGGAGGCGGAGAGCACGAGGCAGCTGGAAGGTGAATACAGGTAGATCGGAGATAAATACGAACCACGAACTACCTACTTATCTCTTTCATGAACGATAAGGTATGCATCTGATTTGCATCGGATCAAGCATCAACACGGTGCATTTCGACGTATTTTTGGAACGAATCAGGCTCTGTATGCTTGAATGAAAGTTCGGAGCATCTAGAGGTTAGATCGCCAGTGCTCCACTGATGCAGTCCATGTACACAATGGATCATCTCATAAAGTCGTTAGCCATGATCCAGTGGTATCAGCGCCTGTATCCTCTATGATCCAGATAATCCAGATAATCCAAGCACTCTTGTGGGGCGCAGGTCTCGTACCATTCCTGACTCCTGTGACCCATTCTATCTTCCCAACCGCTGTGTCTGCCTGTTCTGTCTGATCCGTACGATCCAAGTGCTGCGTTGACATTCACGCTCCATGCTCCCATCAAATTTCATGAGCAGTTCATGCCCTTGATAACGTCACTCATCTCGTCGTCTTCACCCATATCGTCCTATCACGACCACATCAGGACCCAGTTCCCACGTTCGACTTGACTCCCATAACCCATCTCATCTTCTGCACAACTTCATTCATCTCCTCTCTCAGTCTCTTCCCCTCACTATCCCGCTCCTCTACGACTTCTTCTAGCTCCCTCACCTTCCTCTCACTTTCCTTTCTGTGCTCCTCCACTAATTCGTTCAGCTCTTCGTTCACCCGGTTTGCCCGCTCCAACTCTTGACGCATCTGTTCCAGCACAACATCCAGCTTCTGTAGTCGGTCCTTGTCCTCCTGTCGAGCCAGGTTCGCCTCTTGGACTCCACGCGCCAGCGTCTCCGTCCGCTGCCGATAATCGCTCTTCAGCTGCTTATGCGACACCCCCAGGAGCTCCGCCTGCAATGTCGCATTCTTGGCCCGCTCCGTCGCCACTGCCACCTGCCGCTCCGCCGTCGTCGCGCCCTCCTCGCGCAGCCGCACCATCTCGTTCGCACGCCGCTCCGCGCCCTCTCTCCTCCCACGCTCCGCCTCCAGATCGCCGCGCAGCTCCTCGATGCGCCGCTCCCGACGCGCCAGCACCGCCTCGTCCGACGCCCGCATCGCCTCCAGGTGCCCGTTCGCCACCTGCAGCGCCTCATTGAGGGGGCGCGCGGTGTCCAGTCGCTTTTGGAGCTCCTCGCGCGCGAGCAGCTCCGCGCGGAGCTCGCGACGGAGCCGGTCGTTTTCTGCCATGAGCCGCTCGATCACGCGGCCGGATTTGCCGGTGGTGGCGCGGCCGACGGCGGAAGACCAGGGGGTATTACTATTTGTCGGACTGAGGTTGGTATTGTTGTTGCTGCTGATAGGGTCGGTGTTTTCATCGACGGTAGAGGGGGACTGGGCACGAGAGTCGGCTTCGGTATCGGAGGTGGGAAGGAGCCAGGACTGAGCACGGAGGTTCGGATTACTATCAGGACGTGAGTCGCGACTGGCGAGGCTGTCGGGTTTCATGCCGCTGTCGCCATAGAACTGGGCGTTGGCGGACGAACTATTATCGAGGTGGGTGGCTTGGGGGAGATTTGGCGAGGACATGGGGGTGGGCAGCGAGCTGAAGCTATTCATGGTGATAGATGGTATGCGTTGAAATTCAAGTTTGGGCGGTGCTGCGATTGCGCCTGTCAGCAACCCTCATTGTATGGTGGCAGGAGCTGGGAGCAAGAGACGTCACTCGCAGCTGAGTCTCAGGGAAGGTATGGTGGAGGCGTGACCGCAGACTTTGGCCAGATATCACAGCGCAGGCAGACGGTCGAAAGTGAAGAGCGGGGACATACTGTTCGCGCTGTCAATCCTCCACCGATGCATGATCGGTTCAGATGGAGGACTATTCTGGTGGGATTTCATTGTGTGTTGAGGCTTGACCAAGGGAGTTACCAAGAGACTTGGCGGACGCTGGTGCAGAGCATTACGAACAAAGATGGGTTCGTAGGTCTAACTACTGAGGGAGAGGATGGGCTGTTACGCGGAGCAACGCGTATGGCTCTTACTTGAGAACACGGTGGGTGCTGGCAGGGATCGTGCTCGGCGGCAAGTTGTAGGGGCAACGAACAACGTCACTTACACAAGGGTCCCCAATGAAACAAGCATCGGGGCCATTGCATGAAGGAGAAGCATAGCAAGGATACTGACTCTGTTCAATTGAGGTTTCATTCCCCCAGATTGCTGGCCTACGGCATGATGCTTGCAGCCGCTGGATTGGATGGGAATGGGTCGTGTGTTTCGTGTGGTGACATGCGCTGGACGCACCAACTACCAACTACCAGTAGCCGCAGTCGATCTTTGCATATAGGAAATGCAGCTTCGGATGGGAGTGGTTGAACAAATGTCACAATGCTTTGTAGTCGATCTGACGACCCTTGGCCAGAAGGGACCAGGGCTAAATCAACAGCTATAGAAAGCCACCAACGCTACCGCCAGCGCTTGTGGCAAAGCGTTTCCAACGCTGACTGCTCCAAGAGAGCAGAACATATGACACCTTCTACTGCTGCTCTTCATGCCGGACCGCCGGTGCTTACCATACGCCATCTCCATGCAAATCTCTCCATCTAGTGAAATCTTCCAGTAATACAGTGCACGGACATAGCCGGCGTCGAAAGAGATGCTTCCCACTCAAGACCCTTCACCTTTGATATCCGGCGATTTACTCGAGTTTGCCCCCTCAAGCACTTTTGGCCGCCATTTCTTGAGCATTTTCCCGGCTGACGGACGGGCCTCGGCATCTGAGAGATGGTATTAGCGAGGTAAAGGGGGCATAGTTGTGTGTGGGCTCGGCAAGACTTACTGTTCCTCCAAAGGTCCTCGAGCGCATCAAGCGCTATCTCCCGTGCTGGTGGTTTAAACATTGCCAAGTAGCTGTCGCAAATTCTTTAGTAAGCCAGGCATGACAGAACATTCGGAATCCAGGAACTTACAGGAGAGCTTGGGTGGTGAGCGCAACCCGCTCCGGATCTCCAGCTAATTTCTTCACCCTATCCAACATTTCCTGATTGACTACCGGAATTTCTGATAGGAATTGGATGACTCTGCTCTTGTCATTTGCATCAATGTATGGCACGATCCCATCCAGCACCTTTAAGGCCCAAGTCTCGTAGTGTTGAGGAGGTGCTGACTCGCTCGCACCATCGTGCTGAAGCGCTTGCATGCGGTCATTGTACCACTCCTCATTCAGCCACGAGATAGCCACGCTAAGACGTCTACGGAAATCCTCGACAACATACAGGTAGAGCGAGTCGCGGATCGTATTGCTCATAGAAAATGGCTTCTTGCTCGTGTTGCCTCCATGGTCGTCTTCGGATTTGATGGGAGTACCAGCGTTTTCAAGACCAGCAGAAGCTCGGGTCGCAAGCCGTGAAATGATCGTGACCCACGCATCTCTATCGTGATTGCTGGCAGCGAGGCGATTAAAGCCGGCCTGCTTGGTTTTGGTGCTTGGTTTGTCCTCAAGATCGGTCATCGTCGCAAAAAGTCGGCGAATGATATGTTTTGCGCACTCTTCGGTCTCTTGTTCTGACATTGGCGGTGGAGTGGGAAGTCGAAACGGTCCAAGCGCAACTTCGGGAGGTGCTTCGGGGAGCATAGTAGGAGAAGAGGCACTGTCGAGTTTGTTCATGATTTGGTTGGCATCTTCTGTTGGTTCATAATCCGGTTCGTAATCATCATCTTCTTCGTCGCCACTTGCTTTGGTCAGACCAGTTGCCACAGCCGCCGCTCTCAAGGCAGAGACGGGTTGCGTGGTAGTAAGGCTAAGGTATCTTGCCCGAACCGCATTGACAGCATTGTCGAGCTTAGTCTTGTCGATTGCCTCGATGATTGGTACCAGGATTCGAACTACAAGATCGATCGGCAACTGCTGAACACCGAAGCTCTTGGCACCGGCATCTTGCGTCAATGTGAATAGCTGAGCAATACTGATAGGTCCTTGTGGTAATGGGGGAAACGACCCGAGTTGGGTAGGCGTGGCTGTCTGAGCGCCAAGTCGCTGTCTCTTGGCTTGATCAAGACCGTCAGTAGGCTCGGCCGGAGCAGCTCTCTTCCGGTTGCCTCCTCCGTCGAGTTCTTGTCGCATTTGCTGTAGTCGTTGAATGTGCTGCTCCAGACGCTGCGCCGTCTGACCCTGAAGGTGTTGGGGAATCCTGTTTGGAGTTAGCGCGGGCGAGAGCTCCGGGCTCCAAGCAAGTCACTCACTTTGGCATCTTCAAGATACTGGCTGAGAAGCACTTGGCTGTCCGTTCCATTGATCGGATCTCCAGTTTCAGCCTCAGAGTCATCGGCAAATCAGCTTGCCGAAAGGGGTTAAAGTTAAGCACGGCCGAGACGATTTTGGGTGATATGGATGGGCGTGCTCGGACAAGTACGCCCAAGCTACAAAGAGTTGCATCAACTAGCAACGCCGTACTATGCCATGTAAGCTTAGAACGGACCACGTTCCTGACCACGCACCTGTCATTGTCTTGCAAGATACCCAGAAGGCGGTCCAGCAGGCCTGACGCCTCCGGCTCAAGATTTTTGGGGGGAATCAGAGGATGGTCTCGGGGCACTAGAGCAATGGATATATCGTTCTGTTCTGGTCGCTACAGCTTGTCAGATACGCTTTCGTCAAACCAGCGCATGCGCAGAGCCAGCACATACTCTTGGATCCGCAATGAGACCTGGTGTTTGCGTTTGCACCACTCGCTGTACAAACTTGATACAGCATATTCTTACGCCTGGCGAGGCATTGTCCATCCTGCGCAATATATTCGTCTTGATAGCCGCCATCCTCTGCCAAGTTGTTGCGTCATTTGGGTTGGAGATTCTAAAAGTCCAAAGCGCGCATGAGTAAATGGTCTCTCTAGAGATGTCACGCTCGACAAGCAACCGTTCTGCAACGCACAAGAACCCCCTTGTTTTCTATTCCATTGACGCCATAGTGCATAATCCGCGCTATATGCAATCATATTGGAAGGGTACTCACGTATGCCGAAAGATCAGAGGGTATATGCTCGACGAAGCTTGCACAATGCTCTTCACCGTCCCCGTATCCTCCGGTTGCAGTTCCAGCAATCCTTTGAGTGTCTCCAATGCTAGCACGGCTATTCCTTGCTTCTTGTCCTGTGCAAATTTCGGCGCAGCGAACGCTTCTGCCAGGAACTCTGCGCCCCATCTTCGCAGCTCGAGCTGTGCACTTGGGCCGATGGAGGGAAGTATTGCGGGGAGGATATCCTTGTAATACACGGCATCACTGAGCACGAGGGTTCGGGCTTTATCTAGATTGGCTATCGTGTCTGCTATGGTAGCCATACTGGGCGTCGAGAAGTAGTGCTTTGGCCGAGTTTTGTTCGCATCACGCGTAAAGGAATCGAGCTCAGTACGCGAGAGGACCTCTTTGGCCGCACCAGCCTAGTGATGGGATATCGGCAGAGCTCATCACTAGACGTGGCGCTGAGTCGACATTGGAAGTGGGAGCTATTGTTCGGTGTGGGTGTCGTGTGAGCTGGGAATGGGAAACATTAAAGGCGAGGTCGCACTAGCGCGGGCCTCCGAACAAATACCCTGAAGCTTGACCTCCGCAACCCACACGTTGCGCCCATTTCACTAGTCTTGTCTAAAGCCATGGCAATGTAAATCAGACCAATGCTACCAATGCGACTCTCGTTGTTATGCTGATGTTACTTCTAGACTCCCGCGCTCCTCTTACTACGACAAGCACTACAGGCAGTCCGAGGCTCTCCTCCGGGCACGGCGGCCATATCTCGTCAAAAATGCAATTACCGGAGCCTGTATCTTTGCTTTTACAATAGGTGTCTGTCAGTATAGTCTGACCTTTTCTCCCAAGGTCCCTACTGACGTCAACGGTAACAGACGCTTTCACAATTCACGCAATTTCCCAAGATGAGTTCGAAGATGTTCCGGTGCCTGCAGCTCCAGTCCAACCTCCTCACACTCCGAACGCGAGTCCCAATAGATCTGCTGGAAGTGCCAACCTGTGAAAAGATGTAATATGGTGCAATTTGGGGAGCATATCGGCAGATCGGCAAGCATGAAGAGGCGTTTCGGGTGTCTTGAGCATCACATAGCGTTGTCTGTGGGATTGCAACTGGACCTCACTTCTATTGGTTGTGTCGGCATTGAAGAATGAGTAATGTCATTGTAAATTTCTATTGATGCAAATGTAGTCGGGATACGAGCAGGACGATTTCCGCTTGAATTGATATCACGGTCTAACCGAAAAGAAAACCATGTACAATATTTCGTCGGATAGTCTTACCACGTATGACCCACCGCAAGATTGACCGCTCAAGCTTCACGAAAGCCGCGGTGGCTTCTCTTCCAGCCCTCTCGACCGTCTAACCGGCTGCTCAGCGGTAAGCGTGCCATCTCTCAACGCCTGCAGCTTCCGTTCATTTTCTTCAAAATTCTTCTTTTGATAATGTGCAATGAGTGTATCCATGTTCGCGCTGCCGTGACCCGCTGGCACATTCCATGGCGATCCCTGATTCACTTGTCTGTATAGTGAACATCGTTAGTAGATGTGTCGCTTCCGATGCACCTGCTAAACTATCCCTTCTGAAACCATTCCCGATTCCAAAACTTGATGCGCACGCAACTCTTGAAGGAGGAAACAGCAAATCACTCACTCAGGATACTTCAACTCTACGTGCTTGGTCGGCTTCGAGTTGAAGTATAGATTCCGATCGAAGGCTGCCTGCTCCATCATCTTTGTGTGCCGATCGTTCCGGTCCACCCACAATTGTTGCCACTCGTTGTACTGCTCCATCATCCTCGTTGGCCACGCCTTTTGATTCGGGTCGGACGTCGTGAACTGATATACGAAGTAGGAAACCGGGACTGCGGCGAGAGTAATGTAAAAACCACGCTGGAAGACCAATGTGTCAATGGCCAACATAACTTGCTGAACAGCAAAGCCGTAACAAAAAAGGCCGGTGGACAACTGAAAGGGAGCTTACGCCGAAAGATTCATTGCCTTGATTTGGGTCGGCATGCTGAGAGCTGGCATGGGCATCTCCGCCGCCGTGCTGTTCCGCGTAACGACGGCATTGACAGCGAGGACGCAGAAAAGACTGACGCGTAGAGCGCAGAAAACTTCTGCGAACGGTTTGCATACTGTAGGCAAGCAGACGAAAGTCAATGACACATTTTCTGCTGTGGTCGGCGGCGTCGGAATTGGACGTCGTCAAGCTTGGACCGAAGATGAGGTTGGATGAGAGCCAATCAGATTTGGCAATCCCAGTAAGCGCTGGAACTTCGACAGCATCATCCCACAGATTCTTAGCCTCTCAAAGCATGGATGAGTAGTAGGTATATGCTGTACAAAGAATATACAGAGCTTCCGGATACTTATATCACAGAGGTCTGCCCTGTTTCCTAATGTGAATAGAATCATATTGAGATGGATTACGTCTTAGCTCTGTGGCATCTTATTCGAGGAATGTGATGCTATGTTACGTTCGGAATGAGATTCTCAAGTTGTATTCATTGAGCTAAGCAGGATCTCTGAGGCTAGGTTGCTCCTTTTTCTTATACACAAGAAGAATTTAGAAGCCGAAAATTTCCTCATCCTCGGATTCGATTTTCCCTTCAAGCGTCGACTTGAAGTTTTCTTCAAACGCAGAACCAATGTTCCCCCCAAGCCCCGATTCAGAGTATTCTTCCGTTTCAAATTCAGGGAGCAACCCGAGATCCGGGTCCTCTTCCAGCTCTGGTACAGGCTCCTGTTTGATGATCTTTGCTGGCTTCTCGTCGTCGCCATCACTATTCGAGGCTTCTTGTTTGGTAATTTCAGCACGAACTATACCTCGTTGAGTTAGTAGGGCTATTGCAAGATCCTTGCGCATCTCATCGGCACTCACCACGCTTCTTAGATGGAGTGGAAGCAGGTGTAGCTTGACTAGTGGCAGCCCTCTTTCCGCTGGGTGCCTTTGTTTTCTTGACTGGCGTGAACACTTTTCCAGCATTGACATCGGCTGTAAGTTCTGCCGCACGCTTCTTCACGACGCGAAAGTCATGTTGAAAGGCATCCGGACCGCGCTTGCCATCAAGAGAGGACATAAGGTTGTAGTGCTTTGCGCTCACGTGGGTACCATGCTCTTCCATAGCAGAGAAAAGAACGGCAACGGTGTCGAGTGTAAATGTCTTTTCGGCCTTCTCACCTTTGGCAGATTTTTTGGGTGGCATCGTGAAGGCTCGAGAACAGGCCTTCAGACTCGATAAGTATGAGGCTTTGTTAAAACCATATCAACTTACGTGGAATCTGGATCGGTGGATATCGTTGGTTAAATCGTAAGCGTCAGTCGAACAGGTGGATAAAAGCGAGTTGAACGTGGGAATGATAAGTTCCAAGGAGGAGAAGGAAAGAATCGATCGAAAATTACGGGTACACTTCACCCAGTCTATGCTAGCGAGATCGCAAGTTTTGTGTGATATGCAGCAAAGCTCAGTGTCTCTCAAAATTAGCTGCGTGTTCGGCAAGCAACACTCACTAGCGTCTTGCAAAAATTTATGTACGGGCCAAGAGAGCAAGGCCGTGACTCAAGCTCTCCTGCTCAGACCCTTGCCGTTGGCACAGAAATGAGAGTTCAAATGATGCTTCGGAGGAGCATAGGAAATTCGACGACAACGGCACAGCCCCAAGAGAATCCTCGTTGAACTGAACGATTGTATTTCATATGCAATTTGAATGCATTGCAAACCGGATAAATCAAGTGATAGGAGAACGATACCATTCGGTCGAAAATGAATCAGCTGTGAATAAATGCCGCAGAAGTGTCCATTGCTCTTTAAGGCGATATCTAATGTCATGGAGCTTTATGCTGGTCCCTCGAGTCATGTCTGTGAAGACCTCCTCGCACTTGCGTTGGACCAATTTGGCAAAACGGCTGTTAGATCCGTGACTTTTCGGCACATTGCTGAGAACTTCTTGAAGCAGACCATACAGTACCACCCCAAAATCCAGGCCTTTTTCTTGAATTTGCAGAACCTCCCCGTCGTCTTGTTCTTCGGACAGATAGAGAACGAGCATTGCCAGTGTGAAGTTGTGCACGACTCGGACGGGATGAAACGACTCTGAGAAAAGGTACGGGTCGATCTCGAAATAGATCAAAAATCCAGTACGGAGAGCATCCACTTGCGACCGTTCGTTCGAAAGCTGTTTGACGAAAATCTGCTGTCGAATTGAAGGACTTGGCTGTCTTACGAGCGACCATCTCCCTACGGTTTCAAGAGTATCCTTAGCCAGGAACAACTTTTCCAAGGCTTCTGCAGCGGTATCCATCTTCTTTGCCTCTTCCAAGAGTTGCCAAGCGTGTTGTTCCGTAATTTCCAATGGCGACGAATCTGGCAGAGCCCGATTGACGTCTCCATGTTGGTCTTCAAGCAAGTTTGGACCTTTCTGGCACTTACTACACGCGCAAATGAAATGATATCGCGTCTGAAGACTCTGCTGACGCCGCACAAAGGGATCGCTGGCGTCAACATAAGAAATGAAGATTTCTTCGTCTTTTTTGATCGGTTTCAGGCTGCGAATAGATAGGCGTGGCCCGTCAAAGACTACCACAGCATTTGGATCGCATGAATGGTTGGCACTACATACAATGGGATCTATGCAGATACCCACAGGGTCAAACGTCGGTGTAACTAGCGTCAGAGCGTTGGTCATCATCTGTGAAGCAATTGATGTCAGCAACCGCATCTTGAATTTGAGATGACAGCGGCAACATACAACACCTAAGCATTGTTCAACAGAGGTAAGACTTGAACCGTTCCTCGCTCCTGCGATTTGGAATATCCCATATGCAAGTATTTCAACAGTCTCCCTCTCGTGTTTACCTTGAGCCTTGATTTCCTTGATATGGGACTCAAGCCGCAAAAAGTCATTCCATTGAGCCTCGGAAACCATTCCATGTTTTCGCTGGGTAAGAAGAGACAGCACAGCTCTTGCCGCATTAGGAAGGCTGCCCTTCAACCGTAAAGTAGCCAAGAGTTTGCATTGGAACTTGTGTTCGCGCTTCCATGATCGACCCTGGCACGTCTGGAATCGTTGGTAGTCAGAGAACTCCGAATAGCCCAAGCCTGATAGAGAATTGAAATATTACGCGCAACAACAACCAAGAAACTTGCAGCCAAGAAAAGAGAGGAGAAGGAAAAAGGGAACGTATTTTACCTTGCTGCAGTATCGAAGTGTCAGGCAGCCTGTGCAAGCCTTCACAGAGGGGACATTGTCTCCTCTACTGCCGATCCCTGAACGGGTCCATGTGAAGCAGTCGGCACAGGTATCTTCAAGGCGCGGTGCATCAAGCGCTGCGATCACTGGTCGATCGATGGATAAGACCGCCTCACCCAGGTTGATGTCCTGAACAGCAAACAAGCCATTGCCTGCGGTCTTTGATGGCCGGACGATTGCGTTCATGGCATCGGCCATATTTTCTATCGCGGTCAAAGTGGCAAGGGTTTCCGCACTCGGACGATGGCATTTAGAATATGACCAACCATGAGATGGGTCTGTCTATGATCAGGTGCACTTCGCATTCTAAGGATCATGCAAAGTCACGATTTTGACTGTGATAGAGATAGAAGAGACCGCGTCACTCCTGTGTACAGAGGTCCGTTTCAAAAATTTTGTCCCGCGCTAAAGGTTGGCTTGTTAATTCGGGAAGCGCCCCAGCAGAACATAGCCACTAATTAATTAGTTGATAATTGGTCCATTTTCTGCACTCCAGGGTAGAAATACGGTTATGACCTCTAAAATCCAAACAAATATTAGCTTGAACTATGTCACCCGCGAAGTCTTCGCGCGAGACAAAACTTTTGAAATGGACCTCTGTAGATGCGTTGCGATCAGCACCCCCATGACATAGATTACCTCATCCGATTCACTCACCGACCACGATGAACCCTAATAACCTAAAACAGAACTCCTCTCGCAACAGCATCTTTTGTAAGTCGTCTACGGGTCGATTGACGATGACGTCCAAATTTTCGGCGAGTTGAGACTTGTCACGATTGAACCAGGACACACTCAAGGGGTCTGTTCTGACTGCAAGATCCGATCTTCAACATCAAAGAAGACGACCACGCGGTAGCCTGTTGTCGTCCAATACAGGCACTTATTAGAATTGATTGCCCATCTTTTCCTTCGCTACAATCTCTGCCTTGTTCACATTCTTCTCGCCCATTTCCATCTCCTCTTTTAAGATCCACGCATTCAGTACCTCTGTCTCCAAACTCCTCACATCCACGTTCCCCCCAGACCCAGTCTTCACCCTCTCGTTTTCCTCCTTTCTCCCCCTTCTCCCTTCCTCCATCCTCCCATGCCGCAATTGCGCCGTTGGCTGCCTTCGCTTCATGGCCTCCTTCCGCAAACCATGTGCCATGAATGCCAGTGGTCCCACCACCGCACTCACATCCTTGAGCACCAATCCACCCAAGCCTTTTCCGAAACCCTCCAACCCTCCGAGTGCTCTGTCTCCTAGTCCTGCACCCTCCCCGCTCAGCCCCTTCTTTAATCCTCGCCTTGGCTGAGTCACCAAGCCGGTCCAGCCATCGCGGACGCCATACGCAAATTCGAGCTTGGCGGCACGCATTCCCGAACGCCATCCCGTGATGCGCGGAGGCCGGCGCACCGTCTCGTCACCGTAGAGTCGGGGCGCGTTGTGGAATCCCTGGGCGACGGCAAGAGAGAGATCGAACGGCAGCGCGGCAACGGCGGATGCGGTCTGTAGCGCAGATTGACCTGTGAGATCGGCAATTTCGGTGGGGAGAGCTTCGAAAGGACCGGCAGAGAGTGTGCTACTGAGGGTAGAGTTGCGCTTGAGGGGGTGTTTGCGGATGGATTTGTGGGCAGCATGCATTTCGTCGGGGGGAGGGAAAGTGGCTTGGGGAGCCTGTAATACCTTTTGTTGGTGCGAAGCGCTGCGATTCAGATCGGTTCGGATCGCTTGCTCGGCGCTAATGTCTGGTATCAGGCCTGATACTTGAGAAAACTCTGCGTGAGAATGCTCCTTGGTCTCTGCGGTCTGCTGCTGATCGGTCGCTGTAACACCCTCGTAACTACCAGCGACATTGGTCTCGTTGTTCTCAACTTTTAAGCCATCCTGTAGGTGACCTCGCATTTGTTGTTCACTTCTCTCTTTCCTCTTCTCGAGCTTCCTTTTCTTCTTCTCTCGCTTTCCTCTTGCCTTCACTGTTTTAGCAACCCCGATAGGCAAGCTGCTTACTCCCCCAGCCAATCCTGTGGCAGTTCCGCTTATCGCAGCACCTACACCAGTGATGGGCTCTCCTGGGCCTCCAAAGTCATTCCATTCCAGATGCCGGGCAAGACGTAAGTGTTTCCATTTTAATTTGTGCTTTTCAACCAAGATATCCACGGCCAGCGCAGATAATTTGGTTTTCCGTTTTTTATCCTTCAACTGCCACACGGCGACTTGGTCTGGTAAAATTTCGCACCGTATATCAGCCTCCTGACCTTGTCGCCCTACTGGTAAATGCCTTTGGAAGCTCTTAACAGCATTCATAGCCCCGTCTCCTTCCTGTGCCATACCATCCGCCATTTTTCTAACGTTCTGTCTTGCTTCTTCCGTGAGGCATTCTCTGATCCCCTCCGCTAACTTCTCCGCAGTCAGCTTCTTGAAACGAATGCATTTTTTAGCCCCAGCGCCAGCCCTCGCGACCATGTTGCCCCAGAAAGGCTGATCGCCAAAGAACGGCACAACCATTGTCGGCTTGGCGCACTTTAATCCAATTGCTGTAGTTCCGGCACCTCCGTGATGGACGACTGCTGCACATTTCGGAAAGAGCCAGTCATGTGGAGTGTTACCCAGCATGAAGATGTGTTCTGGTACATTGTCACCTTCACCACCGATATCACCCCAGCCTTTGGAGACCAGTGCACGTACGCCAGCTTGGCTGACAGCTTCGAATATCATTCGCGTGAAGACTTCTGGGTCATCCACCACAATTGATCCAAAGCCAATGTATACAGGAGGCTCGCCAGCGTCTAGGAAATCCGTCAGCTCTTTCGGTGGATCGAAGCTATCTGCCATCTCCAAAAACACGAAGCCCCCAACATCAATCTCTGGCCCCCAGTCACTGGGTTTAGATACAAGTGAAGGAGACCAAAGATATGTATAGGGGACTTTGAACCGGTAAAGTTGTCCTGGTGCCCAAACCGTGCTTACAGGATCAAGTCCCAGCGTCTCTGTACGAAATTTGTTGGCCAAATCTCCCAGACCCTGCCAAGTCATGAGTTCAACAAGTGGATAAGACATGAAGTTTGTGTAATTCGCATCGACATTGCCCTTCCTAATGTTGGCCAACGGGTGGGGGAACGCCGTGGTGGGACTGTAAGGGAATGTGAACATCATATGTAACGGTATTCCCAAACGTTCAGCAATATGAACGTGTGCAAATGAAGGCGGGTTTGCAATAATTGCATCTGCAATGAAAGGAGATTCATTCTCCGTCCTTTTGCGATCGTCTTTCTCATTTGCATCTGTTGCTTGAACGCAAGCGCGCCACATACCATCAAACATTTCATACATTGCTTTCCTTCTGCGTCCGATTTCACCCTGCCTCACGGTATCGAGCGAGGGTATCAGCCCCGGGTTTTTCACCATGAAAGCCATTAGCTCCGAAGGATCCCCACCGACAGAGAAAAATTCCAGTCCTGAGTCTTCTTCAACAAACTTCTTGAATGCGGGATGGGTTGCTACGCGCACTCGATGGCCATGTTGCTCTCTAAGGGTCTTTCCAATCTTGAGGAAGGGTTGGATATCACCTCGAGAGCCTATGACCATTACGACGACATTCAACTTTGGCGATGAGAGATCCTCTTCTGTCAAATAAGGGCCACAAATGGTATTGGAAACAAGCGAAGAAATAGCGCCATCCCCCAACGGGGCTTGTCCAGACTGCTGTCCTGCCAACGACATGGCTGGATCGCGATGTTGGCCGTCGGCATGTTGCCTGGAACCAGGGAGATCCAAGTGATGTCGAATACTGGCGCCTAGAGCCTTTGCCAAAAATCCGCTGTTTAATGTTTCATTGACGGTTATCTTCAAACGTCCGTCCCATTTGGAGACTTTACCCTTGGTTCTGAAATGCTTGTTCGCAATATTGAATTTTTCGTATTGTTCCGACGTTGAGCCTCCTTGGACATGATCATCTTGTTTTTTGACGCTGGAGGCATCACGTTCTCGTTTTTCATACTGCGCTGTAGCACAGTCGTCCAGAAGGTGAGAATCATCCGAAGAAGAGCTGGATAGGTCCGAGTCTGAGAACGGCTCAAATTGGTACGGAAAGGGATCCAGGTTCTTCTGATGACCTTTTCCTCGGCCGCTCAGCCATGATGTCCTAGAGCGAAGTCTTTGCGGTCTCTTCCCATCACCATCCAATCCTGGCTTCGAGCTTGCGGTTGGAAGCGTACTCCCGCGTTTTCGAGGATCTGCATTGGGCGCTCGCGTCGGAGTAATATTAGTGAGGCCGTCAGCTGGTGTCTCCTGGGCAACGTGTCCCGAAGGACTCGAGCTGACAGCATCAACTGCATTGCGCTTCAGAGCAGACGGTGGCGGGGACCTCGAGTTTGGATCACATTCACCGGAGTTTCCTCCCGACGGGATTGCTGCAGGTACAGGACTGCTTATGTTTTCATGCATGGCTTTGCTGGGGATCGGAAGTCCCAAAGGATTTACAGATGTCGTAGTTTCTGGACTTCGCTACTGAGAAGTTGTGAGGACAAATACTTTCGAAACGTCCAAGTGCGAGGAAGACAAGTGTACGTTGCGCCAGTGGCCACTCTTTGGAGTAATTGTTGAAACAAACGAAATAATTCGCATTAATGCATTAAGATGGTGCTTTGGGCGAAACAATACTGTTAGATAATGGCATCCACCACATTTTGAAGCTACAAGAATCGAAGACATGGAAGAAGTCGCCCTGACAGAGAAGCCTTTCGCTGTAAGGCAAGGAGGTGTGACGCAACTGCCGTGCCATGAGTACGGGGATGGGCTGAGCAAGTCCAGGGTGAGCTTGACATCTCGCTGTCGTGACCTGTTCGTTGCATGGGCTGTCCCCACAACATCGATCATCCTACGCGCGCTGCTCTAATTTGAGCAAGGTAAAGTGTATGGGGTATAATTCAAGGGTGCTCAAGATGAAACACGGACCATGACGTAGATCTGGCCCATTAATGCAGACACGCTCTACGGATACTCCCGGGCCAACGCTGCATCCATGGTCCACCTACCTAAGTTACTAAGGCCGAAAACTTGTCCTACCAAGATTAGATAGGTGTTGTATTTCCTGGCCTGATGACGATCTGTCGTTCCCGCTAAGTCTAAAATCCAACTCCATCGGGAGCTAATCAGCGTCTTCTGGAGAATCTGCTTCGGATTGGGTAAGAAAGGTGAGTTTTTTTTCTACTAAAATTGTTGATTACATTGTCACCAATTGACGAGGTATCATAACGTTATCCACTCCTTGCGCCACCGAAGCTCCATCTCCGGACCGTGTGCTTGTTGAGTCATAACAATCTTACATACATTACTTCACGCCCCAAAAACTTGCCCACACTCTTTGCCCCAGCTCGAACCTTTTGACCAACCTCTTTACCTTGTGCACGGCAATTGTTCCTCTCTAAACTTGTGCCATGTTGGGTTGACCCGGACGACGAATACCACGGAGGTTCGCGCCACTGTCCTTACCCTGAATACCAGAAAGGACCGCAGAAACAAGATAGGCCGCGAAACCAAACCACAAGAAGGCGGTGGACGCTTGAGCTTCTTGGCATCGTTTCTTCGTGTTGGCAGCACCGTTGGTAATGCTGTTGTGCAAGGTATAATTCTTGCATACATTAGTTTGCGCTTCGTGCAATGACTAGTCTGAGTCGGTACATACTGGGTTACCGCAGCTATGAACCCGCAAGTAAGATGCCATGGCAACACCAGCGCAGAAGAAAAAGATGGTATTGAGAACGTCGATCGTAATCATGATGATTGGGTGAATCATGAAGCTTTCCTTAAACGTCGCGGGGATAAGGTAGAACAGTGTGAACATGGAGAAGGCTGCGACAAACATGTCGTAGTTCACAACTGCTGGATTACCCGCAAAGGCTTCTGCGATCATGTTTCCAACGAGAGACATGACAAGGAGGGTCCAGATGAACTGTTACAGGGTTAGATCTGGGTGCACGCAAATCGCGATGGTCGTGCTGTCGTACCTGGAAGACCCTCATAGAAATATTGGTGAGCTTAACGAGTCCGGCCATTGTAGTGATGTCTACCAAGTGTAGATATCAAGGATAAACAAAGCAGACTGTCTATGCCAGAAACGAAGGCTCTTCCCAAGGACTGTCGCAGAGCACGGTGAAAGGAGGCTAAGGCTTGTAAAAGGGCAGGACTGAGGTGAAGGAATAAGCTGACCGGCTGGAGACGTGAGGCTTTTGTACGAGAATCGTCTTGTTGTTTGGCCGGGCTGGCGTCATAACAGCGTTTTCGCCATTAGGTCGGCTTGTTTCGGCGCGATCGACGTCATCCGCCACAGCTCCCCATCAGTCCCATCCCACCTGCAGCCGCAAGCTTCCATCATGGACCACAGCTCCGCCAATGTACTTGGTTGACCTAATTTACCTTAGTATTCTTGGGACCAATTTTGTATTTTTCGTCAAGCTCTGTCGTCGTGCCAGTTCGTTCTTGAGACCCAGAGGTGCTCGCTCCAAAGCGCTATCAATATTCGAACCAGCGTTGGGTTCATTTGTAAATTCATTGTCCTATTCCTCTCGGTCTTCTGCCGGACCGTTGCGGCTGAGGGTATGGGCGAGCCGAGTCCGGTCACTCCCGTGTTCCGTACGGACAGATAGAATAGGAGGTATACTTGATAATATGGATAACGCCGAAGATGATATCTACCTACCTACTACCTAAAACGATTCCCTGACCCGATTTCCCTTTTCGATGATTGCCCAATGATAATCTTGCGCATTCGCCGGCTGCGGATCTGCTTTGTCATTTTTTGTTTTGACAAGGCGTCCACCGACTTCATTTGTGTAGTCTACGTAAGATGCTCAGAATGTTGGGAGATTTTGCGCACCAGTTCCTGTCCTTACTCGAATGTTTGCTGAGCATCTTCTACAAGGCAAGACGCATGGGCTCTGCTCATCATGACCAGTAGTTTGTAGAACTCTCGAGCGTCTGTGGTGTTATTGTCGTTAACTATGTGCGTCATTGCTTTCCAGAGCTTATTCCTCCAACGAGGGGTAGCTCTATCTTACGGACGTGGGACACTTCCGAAATCCGACCGCATGCCACAATTAGAGTGCTGCGTGCTGCAGGTGCTCTAGGTGACGACCGACCAGAGTCAGACCCTGGTGCAGTGCTCAACAAATTAGGTTGACTGGAGGCGCATCATCAGGATTCAGGAAGACCTTGATCCAGCAAGCATGGACCCCTCCGAAGCCACATCAAGCCCACAAAACGGAGCTCCTGCTGTTGCCGGAGCACTCTCTCCAGAGCAGCTAGAGTTCTGGGACAAAAACGGCTACCTCATCATACCTAATGTGCTTTCAAATGACGTCGTTGCTGAGCTTCTGTCCGAAGCGCGTCAAATGCTGGATAATTTCAACCTCGAAGACCATCCTATGACCAAATTCTCCACTGGTGAAGGCAATGACGAAAAACATATCGGGGATCAGTACTTTTTGGATAGCGGGGACAAGATACGGTTCTTCTTTGAAGAAGGTTTGCCCAGCGATGCTTGCAAACACTTTGTTACATGACATTGACCGAGAGGACCATCAGATGCATTTGACGCTAATGGTAGCCTGACAATACCGAAAGCTCGAGCTATTAACAAGATCGGCCATGCCTTACACACCCTCTCTCCTCCCTTTTCACGAATATCCTTCTCAGTCGAGAACAAAGCGATAGCGAGATCACTTGGTTTCCACCAGCCGCAAATGCTCCAATCGATGCTCATTTGCAAGCAACCAGAAATCGGTGGACGCGTGCCCCCACATCAAGATTCGTGTTTTCTCTATACAGATCCTCCGAGTGCGGTGGGATTTTGGTATGCACTTGAGGATGCTGATGAAGGCAATGGCTGCTTGAGCTTTGCAAAGGGTAGTCACAAGCGAGCGCCAATCCGGAGCAGATTTGTTAGGATGGATACCAGTATTGAAAGCAGAGACTCCTCAACAACAGACGGAGAGACGAATGACCCCAGCCAAGGCACAGGCTTTGTTGTAAATGAAGGTGCACAGTACCCCAGGGGACTCGCAGAAGACCAGGAAGTGAAGAAGGAAGAATACACTATGGGTCCAGTGAAAGCAGGAAGCTTGGTGTTGATCCATGGGAACGTGCTTCACAAGAGTGAGAGGAATATCAGTGGGCGAAGCCGATTTATCTACACCTTTCATCTCATCGAAGGTGAGCAGGCAGGATGCAAGTACGATCGTAGGAACTGGTTGCAACCAAGTAGGGGTTTCGCACGCTTGTATTAATTACACCTACCTACCTTACCTAGGCAATGTAGAAGCGACGGTTCAGGTGCGCTATCATATGGAGTGGGACTGTCCCGCTACAAAGTCACGCATAATCAAGCTTTTGTTAGACAGCGCCGCAAATGATCGATTTTTTCCTCGATGAAGGGTACCAACAATGCCAGCCAACCTTATACTGATTTGGTGTGGTCTCCATTTTCAGCTTAAATTTGATGTGCTTCCATAAGACGCCAATCAGTATGTTGCTGACGGCCGCAAGATCGGTTCCAACGTCGATTTCGTGACGTATTAAGCTAAGATAAGTACATCAGGGCCCCGCTACCAGGTACCTTTGCTGCTACCAACTGCTTTGAACTTGTAACAAATACCAGCAACAAGAAAAGTAATAATAATAAAATTAAAATCAGAGGTGTAATAGTAATCTCAAAAGGGTAGAAGCGCTAAGTGAAACAATTAAAAGCAGTTGATGGCAGCAAAGTTGCCTAACAGGAGGTGACACTAGAAACGTCGCACCCCACTACCAAACACTGTTACTACTGACAGCTACTTTCAAATATTCTATTTAATGCTTCTTCATCGCTACTATTACTGATATCACGCTTGTAGTGTTTTAACTGTTGTTATTTTTCTTGTTATTAGTATTTATTACAAAGTTCAGAGTAGTTAGTAGCAGCAAAGGTGCCCGATAGCGGGGCTGTTGGGGTATGAATTTGGCTGAGGTAACGACATTTCTAGTGTCATCCCTGATGGGTATGACACGCGCTGGCTGCTGCGCAGCGATGCTGTTGGACATTTATCCATTAGCTGGCGGTAATCCGAAGGATACCCGCACTCTCCAAATTCCCGATTGACTAGCGCGTAATGACAAAAACCGATCTAATGCTTGGCTTTGGCTCTATCTGTGTTATGGAAAGTTCCCCTAAGCTTTCCAATACCAAACGCTATACGGAGTATAGATCGGTACGTTCTCATTTTAAGGCATCACTAATACCTGGCTAATTCTCTTAAGCTTAGTCACCATTGATATTAGCGGATCAGCCTCCGTGAAGGCAGCTCTTCAGCTCTCGGGAAAGACTAGGGGGTGGGTGGTTGGTTCCTCACCGTTTAACAGTCCGTGCGCTGGGTGAACTAACTGTTAATAGTCTCGCCGTCTTACGGCCTGGTAAGACGACCTTTTTGCGTCGAATGCGCTGGTGATCATCATCGTGGGATGTCACAGTTTGGTATGTCAATTTGATGAAGGCGCGATATGCTGTCGGACCTGCTTGTTCAGCAAGTACAGGGACGCTGTCGATTCCTTTATTGCCGTTCTTAAAGTAGGTCTACCTACAGTGCTCTTTCAAGGGACCTCGATAGAGTCTAGCCGTTCCTTTCCAGACCCCTGAAGCAGCTATCTCCGCAACTTGCTAGCATGCCGTTTGACGGGACCCCTTCGCTTGGGTGCGAATCTTGTAAAAAGCGAAAGCTTAAGGCGAGTGAGATCGATCGTAATTGACCCCATCAACCTAACACCCTGAAGTGTGATAGGACAGAGCCAGAGTGTAAAAGATGCATCGCAGTGAAGCTGAAATGCCCGGGCATTCCCCACGCAGTTGACCAAATCATCCGAGGATTTGATCCGCACCGACCGAAGCGAAAGTACGAGCAACGAGTCAAGAAGACTACGGACTCAAAGGACACATCAAAACGAGAGCTAGGCCCATCATCAGCGTCACCGGCAATTCGAAATCCTACCGCCAGGAACACTATTGTCGAAAGGAAAGCTGCACCTGTTGACCAACAGCAAAGCCGTGCATCTCTTGCCCCCAAGTTGAAGCCGTCTCTGATATTAGAGTCTGAACACCATGCGCTTGGGTTATTCTTTCGTATACTTCAGGATGTAAAGTCCAGCATCCCTGTCCATGGCGTGGGGCCTTTTTTGCAGCTTCTTGCACCTTTGTATGCCGATGCTTCAGTCGACTCAGCACTCCACAGGGCCACGTTAGCGGTCGGCGCGCTCTCCTTGGCAGAACATCATCAGACACCCAAGTTGCGAGAAAAGGCATGCGTAGCCTACGGTCATGCTGTGAATGCTCTCAACAAGGCTATCACAGGGAGCAAATCTGTGGTTACTTCTGACGAAACCCTTATGTCCACTTTGCTTCTCTCCTTGTGCGAGGTTACGTGCTTCCTCCCTATCAAACCTCTTCAAACGCCTAACAATGCGGTCACAGTGTTATCCAACTTTACAGGCATCGACACTGCGTTATCGGAAACACTTGGAAGGCGCCGTTAGTTTGATGCTTCTACGCGGAAAAGAACAATTCAAAAAGCCAGCATCGCTCGAGTTGTTTAAAGCTGCGCGAACTCAGATGGTAAACTCCTATCTTGAGTAGTCAACGAATTTTGTCCTGAATTCGATAGGTATTTAACTATGTCCATCGCAACAAGGAGATTCCTAGATTCGACAGTGAACAAGGCTGGGTCTTCGCCGAAGAAAACACGGAAGATCCAATCACGCTTTTAGCTACGACTGTGCTAGACTTGCCCACTTTGCGAATAGATGCCGACGCTCTCGGAGAGGAAAGTTTCCAAGCACACGAGATTGCGGATCTTATTGCCCGAGCCCGACAGATAGACGCCCTCCTTTCTGCATGGTTCCTGAGGCTTCGGAAAGACTGGTTGCCACGAGATCGTGGTTGTTGTAATGATTTTTCCGATAAACCAGAGCTTGCACAGTATTATTGGCCGGGACCGCTGCATAGCTACGTGAGCTTACATGCAGCCTACACCGTGAATATCTACAGGGTGTTCCGAACTCATGTCCAACAAGTGATTCTCAATGCGCTATATGCGCTGGAGACAAGATACCTCGGGCAAGAGGTGTCAGAAGCGCTGCTCGAGAGAATTTCAGAACAAAAGCATCAGTCTCAGTGTATGATTCAGGAACTCGCTGATGAAGTCTGTGCCACTGTACCATTTCATCTTTATGAAGATTTCGAGGATTTTTCGAAGATGCCGAAACTGACTTCAACGGCGACGAGAGCGTACTATTTGCTCCACCCACTCTTCATGACTTCGTGCGTACAGGAACTCTCGCAAAAACAAGTCTTGTGGATGAAAGGCCGTCTGAGGGTGGTCATGAATATTGAGAAAGATCAGATCAGCCCTCTCTTCATGAGGGATACCGTGCAAAAGATGTTCGAGACTGCGCTGGTAGGGAAAATGTCCACGTCACGCTTCTACCAGATTGCCTAACGTGCAAGGCACGCCGTTGACATGCCGCTGGAACTAATATCGAAGAAAGAGAGCGGAACCCCGGCCACGAGTCCTGGAATACCGTTTCTCACGCGACAGGCATGTTCTGGAAAGGCCGACTGGTTCACAAAGGGGTTTCGCGGCGAAGAGCTTTCAATACATGCTCTCTCACAGCCGTGGCATTGCTGGTTCAGGTAGAAATCGGCTCGTTGCTAGGAATGGCAACCAACCATCAAAATTATGGAGACAAAGACTGGGCCCGAATGCTTGCCCTCTGGCAATCGAGGTGTCCTCAAAGATAGCGATGACGAGAGTCCTGAGTTAGATTCGAGTGTAGACAGAAGTAGCATTGAGGAGTACGGAGGAACTGATTGTCCTTTTGTCCGTATTTCTGTCATTCTTGCCAGGATAGCAATTTTTAGTCCCAAACGCTTACCAAAAAGTGAAATGGATCCGAGCTGACAAACGCATAACGCACCCCTCTGTCTCTAGACTCTCTGTGGGTTCGATGGATCAGGGACGGCACACCGTCAGACGGCTTAGAATAATCAACGCACCCTATACCTGGGTGGGTAGAAAAATTAACGGCTAGTACACCTGCAGGCTCTGAGCCTACGCTATGGCCAGCCTAGCTTATATATTTGCTTGGTGTTAAAACTACACCAGGACTAGCATGTTTAGCTACCAAGGTAGACGAGAGGAAACGCGCTAGACCCGAAGAGGAGAAATTTCCGGTCCACCTGAGACGACGTTTGCTGTTGACCCACATCTGCGAGAAATGGGCTTTCGAACCGCTGCCAGACTGCGAGTCCGGACGACCTGTCCAGAATTTGCTTTTCAAGAGAATGCAATAATCCCGTTTCTGAAGGATGTTAAATAATTGCCTTTCTTGGAAAATGCTCCAGCCATTCGGAACCCGGTTTGCAGCCAAACATTGCTATTACCGAAAGAGTGCTGCATCACGATACAGGCATGAAGTCATGTGGCTAAATCTCATGAAATCAAACAGGCTATCATGTTCAAAAATAGCACATTGACTCGCCTCGGCCTAACATGCAACAATATGCACACTGAGATAAGGTACTTTCTACGGCGACTTGATCGGTGAAGCAATCTCGTTGGGTCGATAGGTCATACTATTTCCATTTAGTCAGCTCGCACATTGGAGCCAACGGACCGCGTTTCAGCAGCCGTAGTTGATATTTCGCTTATATGAAATGACAGAGCTTGTAAATGTTGGTAGCCTCCTGCTTCGAGGCCAACCAAATGGCCTGGCTTAGCAGCCATCCACCTGATATGCGTAGCCACAAACCGGAAAGAAGTCCGAGATGATCGTAAGTTGCACTAGTACTATCGGGTATATAACCTGACTCTTGGTCTTTGATGACGATTATTGGGGTTTATTCCTGCAGAAATAGGTTGTTGTAGCCTCTGTACGACTGGCCTGTCTCACTGGTTCCTTACTCAATTTTGCTTTTGTCAGAACTACGCTGCTCTCCAGGAGTTCGGTGACGGACGCTCTCCGTACGAGTTCATTCTCTTCCAGCTTTCCCAGCACCTCTCCACCGCTTGGACACCGTTGATGGAGGGGTCGGAGGAATATCAGCCAATGGTCGCTCACTCTTCTTTGGAGATCGCTGAAAAACGACATTCCAATAAGACCGTGACCCAGATATCGAATAAGCCTGGAGGATATCCTAGCTTTGATAGTAGGACGGGTCAAGTATGTCGTATAAATAAAGGCTAAATATCAGCAGAGAGCCAGGCGACCAGAGAGACCCTGCCTCCCAATCCACCACCAAATGGTGGAACCACAGCTTGGATCATCGTTCTCGGCTCCTTTCTGCTGAATTTCAGCAGTTTTGGAAATATTAGTTCATTTGGCGCGTATCAGGTTTATTACGAGACGGGCGAGCTGTTCCATGCCTCGTCTTCGCAGATCGCTTGGATCGGATCCATCCAGTCGTGTCTGCTGCTTTTCATAGGCGCTCTCATCGGTCCTGTCTACGATCGAGGCCACTTACATTTCCTCCTGGTTGTGGGATCTTCTGCCATTGTGCTTGGTCAAATGATGTTGAGTTTGGTGCACAGCTACTGGCAAGCCATCTTGGCGCAAGGTGTCTGCATTGGAATCGGATCGGGTTTTCTTTGGGTGCCATCCATTGCGATCATATCCCAATGGTTCAATACACGGAACGGCCTAGCAGTGGGCATTGCTACTGCGGGTAGCGGGCTGGCGGGGGTCGTGTTTACCGTCATGTTCCATCGGCTACAGGCCAGCGTTGGATTCGGCTGGGCAACCCGTTCGGTCGGTTTTGTCCAATTGGCTACTCTTGCGTTTCCAGTCGCGACCATGAGGATGCGCGTTGCGCCGGTCAACGTTCGCAAAGCAGTTGACTGGTCGGCTTTTCAAGAATCTTCCTGGGTCATGTATACTCTGTCTAGTTTCCTCCTGTTCTTAGGCCTCTACATCCCATACTTCTACATCCAGTAAGTATCCCTTCCTTCATGCCGCTACCGTCGTCCTTTGAGGATGGACCAGTCTAATGTATGTGGTATCTGGCAGATATTTCGCCAGCAAAACGCACACGGCCGAAGGCGATGCAGCCTTCTATCTGCTTGCTGTTATTAATGCCTCTACGATTCCTGGCCGCATCATTCCCAATTACCTTAGCGATCGCTTCGGACCTTTCAACACCATGATCTTTTGCTGCCCCTTCATGGGACTTCTCATCTTGACCTTGATATCTCAGCCGTCTTTCTGTGGCATAATTGTCTTTTGCATATTCTATGGCTTCTTTAGCGGCATGTGGTTCTCTCTACCGGGACCCGTTATTGTCAAGCTCTGCCCTAGCCCGGCGGTGATTGGCACTAGATTAGGCATGACTTTCTCCATCGCCAGTGTCGGTCTGTTAATCGGGAATCCAATTGGAGGGGCAATATTGAATTCAGGTACGAAGGAAGGATTCGAAGGGCTTTGGATATTCGGCGGTGTGGTGGTTCTGGTATCAGGCGTAGGCTACGTGTTTAGCCGAATGCTCAAGGCGGACTGGAAAGTGATGGTCGTTGTTTAACGGTAGCATTGTGTCAATGTCTCACACATCGAACGGCTGCCAAATTGCGTTGCGGACAAATGCCGATACCATGATGCACTCTAGCATTGTCTCTTGGAAGAAGTTCTCTTCGTTGTTCCTCATACGTCGCTCTAATACGTGGGACATTAAGCTGCCCAATGACCCACATGAAAGCCTTTCCGGTAGTATCCAGTGTGCAAACGTTCTTGCTCACTTTTCCTCGAAGCGGATGACGTATTTGCCTACGAACGAGCGAGCTGTAGAGAAAAATCACTGCAAGGTACGACTGCCAGGGTTCGATAAGGTCTAATGTCGGCAATCGGAATGGCCGGCAGCCTCCCCCTATTGCGAAGTTTCATCTATCCGCAACAAACGCCCAGTCCGCTATTCTATTCTACCCGGAGTTTCCACCTTCCACCAACCAACGAAGACCGGCAACGATGAGTTTGCGCGAAGCCTGAAACATCGGCAAGCAATGTTTGCAGCCACTCGCCACGATGCTAGCATCGGTCCTGAAGAGAGGGGCGTTTTCATCTCGATGGAACAGGACCCTCAGTGGTTGTTTGGAACCCTGGGTTGTTGCTGACTCTTGAGATTGGAGGAGAGCACCGTCTATACGAATTTACTATGCCAAGATAACGCATCAAAAGGTACTTTAAGCAGATACTTCGCACTTCAACAATCTCTTTCGTTGTTCTACACCCTCATTACTTTCGTTCATTTCTTGTTTGGCTTGTACTCAAGCTTTCGCCGGCAAAGCTTTCTTCGTTACGTTCATTACGCTTCGTTTCGACACACCTTGAAAATGGTTTCGTCTACGCTTTTGCAAACTTTGTTTGTCGCTACTGCTGCGGGCCTGGCACTACCTTCTCCTCAAGAGCAGGCTCCAGCTTCCAAACATCACCACCACCATCACCATAACCACACTGTCCCAGGCGTGTCCTCTGGTGTCAAGCTTGCTCAACAGCAGCAGCAGTACCATCACCACCATCACCACCACAACCACACTTCTCTGGGCTCTTCGTTCCCTGTAAAGAAGAGCACTACGGTCGCAGCAGTAAGTGCCACAGCCACACCAGCGGTTACCACCGTCTCGACTGCGTTGGCAGCTGCGAACTCTTCTTCTGGACAGGCTTCATCAGGATGCACATTTACGAGTGCCTCAGCCGCGGTTTCTGGAAAGGGCTCTTGCACCAGCATTGTCTTGAGCGGGATCACTGTTCCTGCAGGAACAACGCTCGACTTGACGGATTTGGAGGATGGTACTACGGTAAGGTCTTGACGGTAGACGCGTTCAATACACCTTCTAATGGAATGCTAGGTAACTTTCGAGGGCACTACGACCTTCGGATATAAGGAATGGGAAGGGCCTCTCATCTCTGTCTCTGGTAGTGGTGTCACCGTTACTGGTGCTTCTGGCCACGTCATTGATGGCAACGGTGCACAATGGTGGGATGGTAAAGGTAGCAACGGCGGCAAGACGAAGCCTAAGTTCTTCGCCGCCCACTCACTCACGGACAACTCCGTCATCAAGGGCCTTAATGTCAAGAATACCCCCGTCCAAGCGTTTTCCATTAACAGCGCCAAGAACCTCTCGATCGAAGACGTGACGATCGACAACAGTGCTGGCGACTCCCTCGGCCATAATACCGACGCCTTCGACGTCGGCTCCTCCACCGGCGTCACCATCTCCGGCGCGGTCGTCAAGAACCAAGATGACTGTCTGGCTATCAATTCCGGCACGGACATCACCTTCACTGGCGGTAGCTGCTCTGGTGGCCACGGTCTTAGTATTGGCTCGGTGGGTGGCCGCAGTGACAACACCGTCGAGAACGTCGTCATTTCCAACTCCCAAATTTCCAACTCGCAGAATGGCGTGCGCATTAAGACTGTCTCCGGTGCAACTGGCTCTGTCAAGGGCGTCACCTACAGCGACATCACGCTTTCTGGCATTACCGACTACGGCATCGTCATTGAGCAAGACTACGAGAACGGCGACCCAACGGGCACTCCCACGGCTGGTGTTCCCATCACCGACCTTACGCTCGACAAGATCACTGGCAGTGTCTCGAGTGACGCCAAGCAAGTTTACATTCTCTGCGCGGCCTGCTCGGACTGGACCTGGACTGGTGTTTCCGTCACGGGTGGTGCGAAGGACTCCAAGTGTGAGGGTGTGCCATCTGGCGCCAGCTGCTAGATGGTGAACATCTTCTGCATTGCGTGACTTCAGAATGGTAGGAAAGCAAGTGAAGGACAAGGAGCATAAGAAGGGTCTGGCTTTGAAAGGCTACCTGTAACATGCTGCGACCTGCGTACTTTTTGATTGTAAATAATTCAGTTCTTGAACGGCGGAGCCTGTATTATATATCACCCATCGCATGGCATTGATGTAGAACAACCTAAAAGCGATCTTTTCAAGTGATTCCTTCTGTCCCTTGGAGCCAGCAGATAGTAAGAGCGGGCTGGAAGTGAGATTGGTATAGAGCACGGCAAACATGATGACCAAACAAGTGGAATAACAGCGATATTTCACCACTTTAAGACATTCGCGAATTTGAAGATGTAAATGATTGTTCAGGAAAAGGAAAGATGCTTGGGCTTATAATACCAAGCATCGCTGTAGATCAATATTCTTCTAGGTTCAAACCCTGGGTTTTGAGGGCTGGGTATTTGTGTAAAGTGTACTGGGGGCTAGGCAGCGTTAGATCCCTTCCTTGCGTAGATCACGCCCAGAGACGTCGTTCCAAATCCATCAATCCACGTTATCCATCGGCCACTCCCATTCTTCTTTCTTCTACGCTCGCTCATAATATCCTTCCGATCCCAGGAGCTGGCGCTTCCCATCAAGCACGGCTGCTCATCGGTGGACCCTGCAGGACCGAACTGAGTAAGCTATGCTCTACCGCGTGTTTGTGCCGTGTACACCAAGACATCAAACTAACTTGGAACTTCGCGGAGCAGCGCAAGAGAGCACTGGTCACGGGGCAGCAGCATTCTCGCCACTACTTCATGCACAAACTCTGTTGCCTCCCCGGCCTTTTTCCTTGTGCTCGCTTGACCAGCGACGCCGCACGCTTGAACGCACGAAACCTACACTCGCTATCAAGGCTGACCAATATATCGGGGTGCCCGAATCACCTACTCGAAGAATGAGCACGAAAAACAAGGCCGCACGGCGTAGGAGGTCGAGTAGCCTCATGTACACAGAGCCACCAGAATCGCTGGAGCATAAGAGTGACCAGAAGTCATTGCCGAATCTCAATGCAGAATGGGTGAATGCAAAGGGTACAGGCTCCATCATCTCTCCCTGGGGCAATGACCTCGGCGGTAGGAGAACAGCGCTTACTTGAAAATTTTGAGACAGGAGCCTGGACCATCCACCTCGTTATCATAGTCTGTCTCAAGATCCTGTACAACATCATCCCCGGCGTGTCACAGGAGCTGTCCTGGACGCTGACGAACCTGACATACATGGTCGGCTCCTACATCATGTTCCACTACGTGCGCGGCGTACCTTTCGACTTCAATGCCGGCGCCTACGATAACCTGAACATGTGGGAGCAGATTGACAACGGCGCACAGTATACACCAGCCAAGAAGTTCTTGCTCAGTGTACCCATTGTGCTATTCCTCATCAGCACCCATTACACCCAGTACGACTCGCTCTACTTCATCATCAACATGTGCGTGACGCTGGCTGTCGTTATACCGAAACTCCCTGTGGTGAGCACACTAATCGTCGCGGCTGATCTTGACCTACTTGACCTCCGTACTGAACGCCTTTAGGCACATCGACTCCGTATCAACCTTCGCGGCGAACCACCCGATACTTTCGAGGATACGTGAACCTCCGCCCGGCTACACCCGGGCATCTTACCACTTTCCGTTCTCATTCTTGCGTGTATTATCCCCATCCGCACATACCACCTCTCGCTGTGGATGAGCCTCCTTTTCGATAAGATGACCAATATCACTTTAAAATTAACCATCCCAGACCAGACGGGCATGAGGTTGGGTTGAGGCGTTCACGAGTGCGATGACTAGGGAAGGCAGCGGAGCGGCCACTAGACTTGTTCAATCTTTTGCGACTAAGTAGGTATCGAAGAACCAAAAGAACACATGAAGCACTTTTTTGCTAAGGCTGCATTTGTAAATTTATTCGCGAGTGGCCTTTCTTCTCATTCAGTTGCACTGTACTAGAACCATATCGTCACTGGTGGTGGGTCAAGGCCTCCAACTAATTGCAAAGCGCAAGAGTACATCTACTGGGGGCACCGATGGGTGTCTCCAACCCATCTGCTGATGCTTTAAACAGGTAGTTGGTCCTGGCTGGCTACGTAGTGCTCCAATCTGTGACAATTCGAGTTCACGGATGCACTACATTGTTGGTCGCAGCATGGCAAAACGTCGAGGCATGATGTCACGTCCGTCACGTACGATTTTGCAATGTTTCCATTTCGTAGGGATATTCTCTGAAAGCTTTGGATCGTCAACGATAGCTGCAATGATTTACAAGCAGTTGATCTGTTGCCTGTGCCCGCCACGCCGCTGAATCGTATTTCAGAGCATGCTTTTCTAAATAGCAAGCCAGCAATCTATACGAAATCGAGCTTCCGGGCACTCTGAATTCACTGTTACTGGGCTTCACTTTGATGAAAGTCAAGCGTTCTAAGTCCCTGCTGATATCTATATACAATCACCCACAACAAGTCAATTCTTCGCATAAAACCCCGCACGACATCTGACATGGCTTGATCTCTCCGCTCGTCGTCAGTATCCCTCTCTCATCAGCCGTGGCCATGGCAAGTTCTGGCTGCAGCGTTACAGAATGGATGCCATACGCATGCAAGCACTCGAGAACAATACTGGCTTTCTTCATGAAGCTTTCCATCGAGGGGTCTGGCACGGATACGTGAGCTGTGGCAACGGACTTCGTCTCGTCAAGGCGCCAGATATGAAGTTCGTGGATGGACGCGATGCCGAAAATCTGTGCCTTGTTAATTCTCGGCGTGTTGTTAAAACAGGTACCGATATGTCAACGAAGGAACGCACCGTTTCGAGATCATGCTTCACATCTTCTGGATCCACGCCCGCTGGAGCACTTTGCAGCAGGATGGTACCGCTTTTCTTAACTGCGCAGTTCGAAGTTCTGATCAGTATGGCCTGAGACGAATCCTTCCGACATTGCGTCTCTTCCTACTCACCTAACGGCACGGCCGAAGCCAAGATCATCAATGCAATCCCCGTGCTAATCCCCGGATCGGCGTAGAACCGCCCTTTTCCTCGGCCCAGCCAAATCACCAAGCCAGCGACAGCAACGCCGATATTGTTGATCGCATCACCAAGAATATGCAGCAGCACAGCCATAATCCCCAAATCCTTCTCCAACTCACTCCGTCTCCCCTTCATCGCCATTCCATGTCGATGACCCCCATGCGCTCGCCCCACATCCTTCTCCACATCGTCCGTCTCTTCCTGCCCCGTCCTCCCCTCTCTCCTCCCTCCACAGCCCTGCCAGATCAAGCCACACACGACATTGACCCCCACCCCCACTGCGCCCATGATCACCAGCGCACGCGGCGTCGCAACCGGTGGCACGTCTGCGAACCGCTCGCCTGCCTGCACCAGGATCGAGATGGCGAGGGCGGCGAGGAAGGCACCGTTGAAGAAGGCGCCAAGCAGCGGGGCGCGCTGCCAGCCAAAGGTGAGGTGGCGGCTCCCGGAGGAGGAGGAGGCGGCGGAAGGGACAGTGGTGGGAGAGGCGGGCGAGGTAGAGAGATATAGAGCAGCGAGAGCGACGAGAAAGGTGAGGAGGTCGGCGAGCTGTTGGAGAGGAGGGCGGTGTCAACATGAATGGGAGGAAGTCAGAAGGGGACAGATGGATGAAAGTGGAGATGTACGTAGTGGAAGGCGTCGGCGATGAGGGCGAGGGATTTGGTGTGGAAGCCGACTTTGGGTGCTGGCGTTAGCAGTGAAGAGAAGGGACTACAGCATAAAGGTGGAAGTACCAGAGATCTCAGCGCAAAAGAACGAGAAAGAAAGGATTATGGTGAGGATTAGCCGGGTTTTCTTAGAAAGGTTCGGGAGCATGGTTGAGGGGGTGGAAGACGGAGGAAGGTAGATCTAATTGAGAAGCCAACACGCAGGTAAGACGGCGAAATGCCAGGAAATGCTTAAGATGACAGTATTCTCCTGGCCAAGCTTTTGATGGAGGGTCTCAACAATAGCACCACGTTGAAGGGAGCTTATAAAAGCAGATTCTAAGCTCTCCTGAGCAGAAATGTTTCGCTCATGACGCAGGCAGTCGTACAAATTCATGCTGGTTGCCGACCGCGTAAACCATGAAACCGAATTCCTTGTTTTTCCTAAAAACACGCCTATCAGTCCTTCGGGGAACCCACAAGGTGAGCAAGAAGCTATATGGCTTGTTCGCACTTGAGTAGCTCAAAATGCCGGCAGACCAGGATTCCGCTGAACCGAGCAGAGAGGACCAAAAAAAGATTCGTGAAAGAGCGGTAACTTCATTCGTAGTAGCGGTGGCAAAAACTCAAGACAGTCATGCCACTCTATCATAGTGATCGCGTCTAAAATCCGGCTTCGAGAGCATTTATTCGAGTTGTGTACCAGGTATACACTTTCGCCGAGGGCAGGTAGAACATGAAAAGAGAAGAAAGAATGATCGTGCTTTGTGCGTCCTCTTTTCGAGTCGAACTAAACGCGCGTTCGGGAAAGGATGCAATCAAACCTTCTCGTTATGATCGTCGGGACTTTCATCCTTCCTCTCCACCGAGTCTCCATAAAAAGCTTTTGCGCCAACCGCCACGCCCTTTCTTCCCTGTCCAGCCACACTGCTCTTCCTCCTCTCCGCAATCCTGTGCGCCTCCGACTCGTCGTACGACAGAAGCAGCTCACCGTTTTTACCATACCGCTTGGGCTCTTCCCTAGCAACTTTTACCACAGAAAAGACAGAATGCGTCTTCATGAATATGGAGTCCATTTCCTCAAGGGAGCGGTACGCAGTTTCAGGATAAAAGAAGTAGACGACGGGGAAGATGAATGCGTTGATGACGCAGAAGATGATGTATGTCCGATAGCCGATATTGGCGAAAGCAACCGGAGTGATGACCACGATGAGCCAGTTGAATATCCAATTGGCGGAGGTGGAGAGAGCGTTTGAGGGCGCACGGATGCGGAGTGGCACAATCTCGGCCTTCGAAATATCAAGTCATCAGCCGTTTCCAATGCTGGGTACTGTGATATGGGTATATTGAGTGACTTACAGGATACAGCCAGGTCATTCCCAGCCATCCAATCGCGAAGAATGTGTTGAACACAAAGAGGAATGTAGCCGCCACGATACCTGTGCCTGAACTCTGAATACTGGTAGATCCGGCCAGGACGGCCATGGATCCTGACATTCCCGCCGCGCCGATAAGCATGAGGGTTCGTCTTCCTGCACGTTCGATCAGCACCACGGGAATCCAGGAAGCCAGGAAATATTCGGTCCCATTGCAGGCTGCGAGGATCCTGGAGATGAAGGGGCTCAAATGTATGTAGTCCTCAAACACAGTCTCGGCATAGTACGTAATCAAGTTGATACCGGATATTTGCTGGAACACTTGATTGACATAGGCGAGGACGACACGGTGGAAGTTGCGGTTCTCGTCTGTACCAAATGTCAGCGCGGGTGTCTGTGGCAGGATAGAGAGTCATCTAGGAGAGTGATCCTACCCATCGTAAGCAAGTCCCGGAAACCATATTGTTGCGCTTCCAAGACCGTGTCCTTGATCGCAGAGAATTCGTTGTGGACAAGGTCATGGTCAGTACTCAACTTGCTCAAAGCAGCCAATACCTCCATAGCTTCGTCTTCTCTCCCCTTCAGAATCAACCACCTTGGTGATTCCGGTAATCCCAGGACGGTCGCCAGGATGATGAGGGCAAAGAAAATCTGGAATGCGACAGGAAAGCGCCAGGCTGCACTTGAGGGCTCCGCATAGGACAAGCCAAAATCGATCCAATAACTGATGCAGATACCGCCAGTAATCATGGCTCCTTCAATCATAACCAGCTGGCCTCGTCGATGTGCTTTAGAGGTTTCTGATTGCCACGTGGGAACGGTTGAAGTGTTCATTCCTGGGCTCCGAATTAACCGGTGCCCCACACATTGGAGGCTCGTGAGCAGGGAGTACATACCGTTTCCGAACCCTGTTATGAGACGTCCGACAATGAGTTGTGCAAGACCGTAGGAAGTACATTGTAGGATAGCGCCAATGGTCATGATGAACGAACCGACGAAGATCATCTTTCGCCGGCCAAGTTTATCGCCCAACCATATCGTAAGCAATGCACCAAAGAAACAGCCGAGGGTGTAGGCTCCAACAACGAGACCTGGGGTCGGGTCAGTGATTGAATCGAAGTGCAAATTCATCGACGAAGCAAGCCCACGTACCTTGGATGACAGCCACGTGGGTTTTCCTGTCTTGCGGAGCATCCATTACATCGATCTTCGGAAAGAGCTGAGTAAAGCTCGGGAGCGTTAGAAGCGCTCTGAGCACCGTCAGTCGGCGTCTGAGGTTTGGTGGCAAAAGGCACGACCTACCCCATAACACCTTGATCATAACCGAAAAGTCTGAACTTTTGTCAGCATCGGGACTACGGGTTTGCGCTCTTTCGATTCGACTCACAGAAAATCCAGTCCTGCGATTGTTCCCACAGCAATATTCAGGCTTGTGCCCGTGAGGCCATAATACTTTTTTCCAAACATATTGCAGAATATTCACGAAAGTATGTCAGACAAGGCAATGTCTCGAGACGGATTCTCAAAAGGACTCGCTGGCCCTCAGCAAACAGAACTACAAAAAGGATGGGAAGAAAAGCCACGGAGAAGGGAAAACACAACAAGACGGCGGTTGGGGTAAGCACGCGGGCCCCGTTCCATTTTTATGATCACACTTCCAAGCTCCACCGTTCATCTCCAATGGGGCTCACCTTCGGCTCCAGGGCCAATGGTCATCAGCTCAGCAGTGAGAGGCATTTCCGCGAAGCCCTGGTTTCTCCAGAACAGCTTCGGCTCAGGCACCGCACGATCGCACCTTTCTCCATGACATCTGGCCCACACCTCCCTGGAATGACGATAGGGCTGTTTCCGACTGCAATGACGTTGAAATAGCGCTCAGCATGAAACGGTGCATCGGCAACCTCGGGAATTTCCCAGTTGATTCTCGGCTCTGGCCCGCGTTGGTGGGCCGGACAGGCTTAGCTTCAACGCGTGGAAGTGACACTGAACGGTGGCTAACCCTCGATCGCAATGTTAGGCAACCAGGTAATGCTCGTGGCGTGTGGGTCTAAGGAAGAGGAAGATGCATGGAGTTGGGGGCAACCAAGTCTGCTCGTCGGATTTCCACATCCGGAATGCCGACGGCCGACGTTGAGCAGACCTCTCCAGCGCCCCAAACTCTGTAGCAGCAGCTCTCGTCCAGCAAATTTGGCAAAAGCGTGCTCGTACCGATCGATAACCTTGAAGATGAAGATCACCAAGGGAAACACCATTTATCTTGGGTTGTGTAAAATAAAGTTAACCACGGAATTAATCTTTGTGGGGAATTTTCGTCCTGTTGTCTCATTATGGCTGTAAGGTCCAAAACTCGTATTTCGCAAGAATCCAACGGAGCGCTTAGTAGCAGTCCAGCCAAGCAATGATACTTGTGATAGCAAAGGGGCGTTGCAAGCCACCACTGCTTCTACATGCAAGATAGATGAAACCTCGACACAAACCTCCTTGGCAAGCGCAATATCGTACGATGGAAAAAGAAATTGGACATAGCATATGCGGTCTTTCAGCCTGCTGCAGACATATCTGACTTTGGAGCTGGCGCCGACCAGATCTGAACTACTAGGGTTGAACGTTCATCGACCACCGCAAAGCTGATGTAGCAAACCAGCCAGTAGAACCCATCTTTCCGCCCCCCTTTTTCCCTAAGAAGAATACACACCTGGACCTTACCTCCACAGCACAGGACCGAACCATTATCACAATGCTGAATGCGCAATCTATCCGCTTGGTTACCTCTCTTCTCGGAAACCATGTCATTTCCCGTCGCTGTCATAATCCTTAGACTTAATTCTCATCTCATCGAACTTATACTATCCATTTCTTTCTGTCCGGTATCTCTCATATAGCCTTCTCTCCCCTCCCCTCTGTAATTCACGCTCTTCCGAAATATAGCTTTGGTCTTGACCCTTGTACTTGCGGCCGGCCGAGGCTGCATGTAGATCTGGAGAAAAGCGAGCGCACAGACAGACAACCTACGGAGCGGTGTAGAGAGGATCTGGGAAGGGGAATCTAGTGGAGTATTCAGCGTGCTTTGTCGCTCTCAGGAAGGGAAATCCGGGGGATTCATCCGGTGCCGCTGCTCGGCCGAGCTGGACCATTCGAGTCGCGTGCCGTCCTCCTCGGCCAGCCCGCGGCTCGATGATTAGTGAGCTGAAGACTCTCTGGGATCAACGCTGAGAACTTGGCGGAAGATCGGCAGTGCGGTAGAGATGGCAAAAATCCTAGAAAATCGCGTATAGAATAGACCACCATGTGTGGAATTCATCGCCCCGCACAATAGGGAGGAAAAGTTCATAGTGATAGCATTCATCCATTCTAATCATCGCTGCAAAAGCCTTCTGAAAGTAAACATCATCAAGAGATCTATAGAGTGCCCTGTATAGTGATCTTGAAATACTGTCAAGCATCCAGGGTGACGTGACCAATCATTGCAAAGGACATCCTTTTGGGGGTATATGGGTTTAATACAGGAAGGCTCGTGGCATTTACTACCCTTCCAGCTTTCGAGATACCATAACGTGTGCGTGTTTGGTAGTCTACAGTGTTAAAGGCAAGGGAAGTCATATATAGGCAGTATTCTTTTGCATCGCACTCTACCTGCCTATTGTCAGCTATCTAAACCCATCAGCAAGCCTATTACAACCCCCACCCGTGACCATGTTACCGCAAGTATCCCCCCCCCCCCCCTTTTTTTTTTTTTTTTTTTTTTTTTCCCCGGCGCTGGGTTGTTTCCGTTCGGTCCAGACTGCGAGGTGGAGCAGCTCGTCGCCCACTGGTCTCTAATACTGGCTAAGCTACGTCGTCAAGATAGGTGCAGAAGACCCAGAGGAGCTGGACGCGCCAATGCGGCGACGGCAGCAGCAGCCGTATATTAATCTCTCTGGATCTGGCTTCGAACGTGACGCGGTTGCCGTGAGTGTTCCTCGTCTGGATTGGCATGACGCGGGAGCGAGGCTGATGTGAAGCAGTGGCATTGGCGAGTCCTAGCGTTTACAGCAACATGGATGATATTGGGAGGGTCAGTGCAATTGTTCGTGGGGAAAAGACATCGACAAAATGCTGATAGACCTATTCACAGATATCTCATCGTTGCGCCGACATTCCCAGATGACGCCGACTTGCGAATAAACGCGAAAGGTGTAAGCATATTTGGCTGCTGCCTCTTTGCCCTGGGTTATATCTCTACAGTCGTCCTTTACTTCACCTGCCAAAGCATCGTCTTTCGCGCCGATGCCATCTTTCTGTCAGTCACTCCCCTGTTTGGCCTCCTCAACGGCTTAGCTGCATTGCTAACACCATTTCTACTACAGTCCTAGCCTAACATCATCCTCTCTCGGCCTCCTCACCGTCCTGTACACCTTCCTCATCCATTCTAACCCTAAATGGACACCGGTGCCGATTCTCTCCCTCGTCGTCTCTACCGTCTCCACTCTGTCTTACTCCATTCTCCTCCTTCTCACCCACCACCAAATCGCCAATGCTCGCACTCGCGCCCGCTCTCCTCCATCGCGCGACCTCTCCGTCAATACCACTTATCCGCCCGAGTCCTCCAACTCAACACCCCTTCCTTTTAATTTCAATCCCAATATTCCCTGGCAAGACCCCTCCTTGTAAGCTCCTGCCCCAACCCCCTTTCCTAATAACCCAATTTGCCAAGCTAATCAAATATCTTTTTCTCCATCTAGCTACCAAAACTATCTCGCCAACATGTTCCCCACCGCCCAAAACCCGCGCGGCAACCCACTCCTGACGGAAGAAGAGCTCACACGGCAGCAAATGCTCATGCTGCTACTCAAAGCCGACGCGGAGCAAGGCGGCGGCAGTGGCAGCGGCGCCCACCCGCACGAGAACGGCACGTTCCGCATCGAGATGAACCTGCCGGACGACGACGACAGCGCGGCCACGGCGGCCAACACGCCCGGCGGCACGGGTGCCACGGAGCTCGCGGCCCGCCGCTACACCCTCCAGCTCCAGGCGCAGCAGGCACAGCTGTCGCACTCGATCGCCGCGCAGCGCATGGCGGGCGGCAATGCGAGCAGCGTGCAGCACACGCCCGTGCAGATGCAGCCGCCGCCGACGGGGCTGGGCTTTATGGAGCGGATGGGGGCGGCGCAGGGAGGAACGGGAGGAGGAGCGAGGGGGATGAGTGCGTGGGATGTGCGAGGGAGGCATGAGGAGCGGCGCGGTGGAGGGGGCGAGGCGGGGATAGGGGTAGCGCAAGGGCAAGGGTCGGGGAATATGGGGGGGATGAATCGCGCGAAGAGCAAGGAGGAGAGAGAGGCGCGGAGGAGAGAGATTGAGCTGGGGATGAGGTGAAGTTGATGGGCGAAAGATATTTGATCTTTGCTGGATTTTTCCAACTTTGGTGGAGGACAAGGGGACATGGAAGGACTGGGAGGGAAGCCCGGGTAAGAATGAAACGAAGAATGGAAGCGCATGGGGAAGAGGAGGTGCTTGGGTGGGCGTCGTTTTTGAAGTGGAAAAAAGAGACGAATGTGATAGCTGGGTGGTTCCTCTGTCCTTGTATTCTTGGGACCGGGAAGGACGCCATCTATTGAGGATAATCGTACAGGCGAAGGCGGGGATCTGGAATTCGACTGGGGTGGTTGCCTGGGGATTGTGAGCAGTGCCAACTACCTACTTGTCTACCTTTATATCTCTCTATAGTAATTTGAACACTGTACATATCTGTTCTATGGTTGTATTTCCCGCTTGTCCAAAGCCAGTGATTGGGAAGCCCAATCGATATAGGAACCCCCTCCACTGGAGGCCCAGGACAGCTCAGGGTACCTTTGTTTCACAATATTCAGCAGCTGGATTTCACTGTGATATCGCCTGATCTCAATCCTATTAAGCATCTTTGGTGGGAGCTTAAAAAGCAGGTATCCAAGGCCTACCCACACCTTACAGAGATAGGCAACAGAGAGGAAGCTAAACAGGCCTTAATTGACGCCTGCCAGGAGCAGTGAAGGCTTATACAGAGGTCCTTATTAAGGAGGTTGGTGGACAGTGTGCCTAGGCGTATTGAGGCTGTGACAAAGACTGGAGGCTGGCAAGTAAAATAACAAATAACTTAAATAAGCTTATAAGCACCTCACCACCTCGTTCCAAGCAGACCAAAGCTTAATATGGGCATTTGGCTGTGTTGCTTTGGCTTCAGCACACAAGGGGATGGGGGGTGGATTTGACCGAAATTCAGCCGTGCCGGGAAACTTGTGGCGTAGTACCGTAATTGCATTTACTATGAGAAATGCTACTCTTTTGCAAGAGGCTTTAACCAAAGAAGTCTTCTCGGATTTTCCCTCTCTGATGAGCAACTTCGTTAACTTCACAACAGAGCTTTGCAGACGCTTAAAAACCCGCGACAGAACCCACACTCTCCTCTTCTACCAATCCGAACCCTAATGGCCATAAGCAGGCTGCAGGCATCACTTGCTGCAGCCACCAACGATGTCACAGTTGCTGCAGCCAACATCAACTTCGATTTCACTCTTGTAAAATGTGAGGCACCGAAGGAATTTGAAGATTTGGGAAAAGCACTATCCAGCAAACGTAGAGAGCAGGCTGAGACGGGTTCGCTCCACATTACGGCAAGGAGACTTGGAGCATTATTCGAAGGTGTCTGCCCGCCAACGCCGAATTTAATCAGGGCATATGGCATCAGGACTTCGCAAATAGCCGAGACGGCGAAGAAAACGTCACTTGAGCCAGCGAATAGCATTTTTGCAGCCCATACAGGCGCTGATGCTACGTCTATCTGGGCAGCTGCAACGTCCTCAGCGCTACACGTCCAACTTTTGGCCTGTATGCTGGCTCGCATCTGGACTGCAGCGGAGGCGACCTCGATCTGGTTTGAGCTTGTCAAAGAGAGAAGAAAGAACATTGTAGTGAGGTATGATGAGGGAGAAGCCCTCCGCTTTTCTACCCTCACGGCGGCCGGGCAAACGGAAATCTCCCGCTCGAGCCTGGCCGACTGGGACAGCAGTGCCCGCTCATGGCTACGCACTGCTGATCGAATGAAGACCAAAGAACAACAGCAGCTGATGCTGATTATTGCCAATGTCAATATTCCCATCAACAAAGACATGACGGTGTTATCCAGTGTGATAGCAGCATGGAAATCGGCTCTGGAGACCATGGAAAATATAGTCGGTGGCATGCCCCAAGCTGTCAACAGTGGGCCTGCACTTCTTGCGTTAAGTTCTTGGCATCTCTATCCTGATCTCCTGATGGTCGGGCATGATTCCGGTGAGGTTCGATTTCGCGACCCACTCGTCTCTCCAGGAGGAATGCTCACGGTAGGTCTTGCACGCTCTGCAGATGAGGATACTCGCGGCGTTTACTGGTCACTATCCCTCGCCCATATGAATTTCTACGGCCATCCAATCTCGACCAACGCACGGTTGAGCCATGAATCTGCAAAAGTCTCGTTTCCTCACTTTGTACAAGCGGTATTCGGAAGCCTACTTGGAAAGTGGATGATTCCTGGAAGTGAAATAGATCCAGCAGCCCGCTTCTTCGTCTCCTTCCAAGCAGGTATCGAGAGATTTGCAGAGAGTGATCCAACATCGGAACAAACCCAGAATGCGATGAAATTTTTAAGGGATTCGACTCACTGGTGGAACATAATGGCTCAAGCAGCTAGTGCCTACCTGGAAAGGAATAGCCAAGAGAGAGATACAATTCAAAAGCTTACCAAGCTCGGTTTAAAGCGCTCTTCGGCTTTTATACCTGAAACTAGTAGACATGCATTCTTTGGATTTTTAGACCGAAGTGTTATCCTTGATTGCCTCAAAGGCACTGAGGAGAGGATAGAGTTCCTACGTTCCATTGCTTCAGAAGCCCAAATGGATCCAGATTATCCTCTTCTCATCCGATATTTTGACAGACCACAACAAGAATACGCTTATAGGCTAGGGCATTTCGCCACAACGAAGCCTCTTCCAGCTCCATTACCTCGGAAGCGAAAACGTAATTTGGACATCAGCGATACTTTTTTAATCCACCATCGTTGGTTAGAGTTTGGACAGAATGCCCAATATCCTGGCGAAAAAGTTTCTCAGGGTGACGATATTACGTTCCAAAGTTCTCATGACCATTCGGTCAGATCATTCTATTTTAAGGGTCATGAATACGCCGCCACGTGGGGAAGCCCCAAAACAGCCGCTATCTTTCAGAAATCCTCTCTACCCGCACAGTTCCTTAGGGAAGCAACACTTGAGGATCTGATTCGATGCCTGGATAAAGATATGTTCTCGATAGATCACCTATTATCGCACTTGAAGCATAATCTAGATCCCCTCTCACAAGTCAACAAGACAATGACAGCGATATCTGTTTCAGCCAAATTCTACAAGGTTTTACCCAACGCTACTGTTTCGATTGCGAATTTGGCCAAGCCACTTTCGACTTCCGCGTGGGCTGAAAGCATATTTTTACAACCGCGCACGGCTGACATAAATGATCGGTTCTATCCGGGAGAGATAGCTCAGCATTCGCCTCCTGGCAGACATATAGCTCTTTCATGCATAGCTTATATGGAGTCCGGATACAATATCAACCCGACTTTACTGACTCATGTCCTTGCTCTAGCTTACGAAGATTCCATCTACATTGCTATGCAAGTAAGCAGTGTGGACATCTAGAAGTATTGGAAGAGCCGACTGATGTTCTCATTAGCTTACATGTGACCCATGGGAAGAACCTGAACCTTATGAGTTCAAGAGAATTCTAGGCAACATCGGTCGACCCGGGCTGACGCTGCTTGTCCCGCCTCAGAACCCTATTCAGCGACCCAGCGATCCAAGCTCTTGGAGACTGATCGGCGATAAGACATTTGATGGCCACCCCGAGGATTATTTCAAGAAAACATCACTACACCTGTCTTTTACGGAATATTACGTTCCTCTGTATCAAAATACTGGGCACGGACAAGATAATCAAATCCACTTTCTTGAGTCTGTCGTCTCTGTCCATGACTCTGGTGCCTGGGTTGGAGACGTCAATATTCTCCAAGCTCTACAAGACAGTAGGGTGCATCGAATGGGTATATTCTCCTGCAGCCACAAAAGTCTCACCAAATATGTTGGGAAAATGGTTTCGGTTGAATCTTGGGAAGACGTTCTTGACCCTGCGGAGGAGAGGTTTGTAATCAGAGCGAATGGGAACTGGGTCGCAAGGTTAGCAGCTATGGCTATATTGACACAGTCTTTGCCGGACCCCGCTTCGCGATTAGGAGCCCTAGGAGGTGATATCGTTATTTGTCCAAATAACGTCTGTTGGATGTGCAATGACCCCAACCCCCCTACTACTTTGCCGATAGCAAGGGGGCTATCCTGCGCATTCATCTATTAGTACAGAGGTCCATGTCAAAATTTTTGTCCCGCGCTAAAGGTTGGCGTGTTGATTCGGGGAGCGCCCCAGCAGAATTTACCCGCTAATTTGTCAGTTGACAGTTGGTCTATTTTCTGCACCCCAGGGTAGAAACACGGTCATAACCTCAAAAATTCTAACAAATATTAGGCTGAACTGTGCCACCCGTGAAGTCTCCGCACGAGACAAAACCTCTGAAATGGACCTCTGTACATTGAGCCGTCACAATTCTACCAATCTCTTCGGATGGGACTGACATCAAGCAAAGGAAGCGAGGATGGTAGCGCTGCTCATCGCGAACTTCCCGCATGTAACAAAGAGTCCGTGCCCATCAAGAAACAAGAGATCCCTATTCGATCGGCCTGCCCACAACAAACTTTTCACAAACCCACCTCGGTGGTGAAAACGGGCTGAACCTGACGGAGAGCAAATATGGAACGGTCAGGGCGCAAATCAGCTCCGAACTCCACAGCCGGCGACATATGCCGCAAAGTCAGTGTGGAGCAGTCCTCAGTATCGTATCCTGGCTCTGAAAGGCTTCGAACGGAGCGCGATATGTATTGCTGTTGTCAAAAGAGTATGTTGCTTTGGTTTATGTGTCTGTCGTGTCGAAGTCAAGCACCAATGTTTCTATTATCAATTACCAGAGCTGGAAAATTGCCAAGCTATAATACAGGGACATTCAATAACTATGCTTGTCTCTGGAATGATGAAGACGCTCGAAACTCTGGTTGCTAGTGTCTTTCCTCCCAGTGTTTTTCAGCCATCAGGTGCAGCGGTCTCGTCCGGGATGGTACCACGAGCCGGTTTCCCTTATGGACATCGTCCACGCTAAGGCCAAATCGCCATGGTGAGCACCGCATTGGGAAAATTTGACTAGGCCAGGAAGAGGCCGCTCTTTGCGAGGAACGAGGTGTAGAGATTGAATGTGTATTTTAATAGATAAGAGCCTACAGCCAATTACTTCACTTGCTTGCTCACCTGTCTTCATTATTACCTAGACAATTCACACAATAGAACAACACTGTTTGCTTCACACCCCCGTTTGCTTCCCTAATACGCATATTCTTAATTGTGTCTTCACGATACCCTAGTTGGTTGTAGACGTGGCCAAATAGCGCAGATGCCCTAGCACTTTCTCAACGTAATTCTATCAATGCTTGACAAGAAACAGCTTGACGATCGTAGTCAAATGGCCATACGCCCGTAGACTTGACATTACGAAGCGCTTTCCGAACAATGGTCGAGGAGTCTGCTGTGCAAAAGATTCGCCTGCACGGAGCTGCGTAGCAATGCGTCAGCAGAATCAACACAGTCGACGCGTGAATTTCAGGAATACTGCCATTTCCTACCGTCTTGCAGGAAATTCACGGCCTCGACTCTTGGCTTGCTCTCCAGTCGTGTTAAAGTACATGAACCAGTCGCTCCTGTTCCCCATTTACAACGAAATCGTCGCTTTCGAAAGATCAGGCAACCCCACAGTTCGGTAATTCGATCTTAGCCAGCGTAGATGTATTGTTGCTCATATACCACTCTGTCCTCAACCCATAATCTCCACGATCCATTAGCCGCAGTTAAATCATGGCCCCGTATCTGTTCAGTCGCGACGTTGTCGTGATCCACTTCCACTATAGCCTTGCCCCATTCGCTGTCATCACCTTCAGCACCGGGCATGTTAGGTATGACATGCCTAGTGTATCCGATAATGTGAGGAGGTTCTGGACTCCGGATACTCTGTCGTAGGGCTGTAGCCAGGCTACGAACTTCTGCCTCGTATCGTAGCTCCGTCTCGACACCCAATCGCCGTCTCTCTCCCTCTCTGGTAAATGGAGTGATGATGAATATGATGGGATTCATCCGAGAGTTTAGAAATCCCTCTGGTCCTTGTGATACCCTGAATCCGAGACTCTCTCCGCTTCCATCTGCAGGATTGCCATCTCTTAGGATATCGAAACCGTATGTATGAAAAAAGTCCCTAGACTGCGGCCGACGGTCGCTTGTCTGAAAGGTCGGGTATTCCCAGATGTTCGAGAGAAAGACTCCGCCATGTGACGCGATAATGACCGATGTACAACCCCATAGGTTCTTGACGCCATAAGCAGCGTACCAATTTCCCGGTCCAGTAGGATAAACAAAGCTGCGCATCTGAGTGCCAACATCATTACGAGTGAAATGAAGCCATCGGTGTCCCCACAGTCCCTGGCTGATGATTCTGTTTAGCATTATAACATAAGCTCCTCGATCATCTGGATTTTCATTACGGTACCGTCGCTTGTGTAATGGGCTTGTTGAAAGTGAGCTGGTAGATATGTTTTTACTGGCTGGAATGTATGGACTTCTGAAGTTGTTCCCTAACCTCGCGCCCTTGCTCCCAGACGGCCAACCAGCGAACGTGGTGCATGTGGAGCCACAAGTATCAGGCATGCATAGCTCTGGAAGCTCAAATGTCTGATTGCTTACAGCTGATTTGCCTGGTTCTTGAGTACTCGAGGACAACCTCGTGTGGCGTGTTGTATTGGATGGAAGAATAGTGGTCGCCTCGTTAATACTGTAGGTAAGGCAAAAAACAGCTTTCCAACAAAGAAGCAGCGCTCCAACTATTGCGCAGCGCCGATACAGATGACTCATTCTATCGGAGGCGTTCGGGTGGGATATTAGCCCAAGCACGAAGAGTAGGACAAAAACTTAAGAAGAATGAATACACATAGCCATACAACGGCTGCAAGGTAAAGTAATGGATGCCTACCCTTCAAGTCCCATTATTCCGAAGAATACGTCTTATAAATCGTGGTACACGTGTTCGCAACAAGGTTCTTTAAATATTTCAGCAGCCCGGAGATTCCCAGCCAATGTCCATGAGGCGATATTGCTATATTATTGGTAATATTGCTTCCAATGTCTTTGGCAATGAGTTTGTTAGATTGTTGTAGCTATCTTTTCAATTGCATAGCTAAGAAAGACGTAATTCGGGTAAAGTTGCTTTCATAGAGAGTTCGTACAGTGACGGGGATAACAGGCAGTAGCAGTCGACTTGATCCGAATAGTTCATGTTCCAGTCCGCTGGAGCAATCCTCAGGACAAACGTCTAAACTCGTGCCTAGCAGTCGTAATTTCTCGGAGTCAGTTACTTACTCTGAAGATGAAGACACACGGTCATTCCTTAACTTTATTAGCGATACATTATCGTGGGGAAGAGAAATGCTGGAGAAAGACTTTCTTGACTGTACTTGAACGGTTTCCAGAAATGTATAAATGTCTATATATAATCAGCTCAGGGTACAACACGCATTTTGGATCCCAGGTTGAGATGATGTCCAGCATACTGATGCTGATGACGCCACCGCTTGGTAGAGAGGCGCCTCGGTCCGAATTTCCTTGCATCGCAGCCGACGGAGTCTGTAGTATCGCATGGTTGGGACTGATCGTGGTCTGCCGATGCAAGAACGTCGGCGACTGTGGGAGTGCCCGTGCAGTGAGACTACCTAAAGTCGGCAGTGAAACAATAGCAGAGGAGACCGTGAGAATGGCGAAGGGAAGGGACTGAGGGGAAGAGGAAGCAAAACAAGCGGCTCTTCAGAATGAAATAATTAGCGGTGGACACGATCACCTCGGGCACTGATTTTACGTGTGATCAGAACAGAAGTGGACCGGGCGCGATGACCGGTCATGACGAACTCGAAGCTCAGGGTGTTGAATCTTTCAGGACCGTAACAGACTGCTTAGTCTACGGTAAGTAATGTTGACGATGTCAGAAAAGAGTCGCTGGATGAACAAGAATGCGATCATGGTGTCCTTCAATAGGGGACACATTAGCTGATCGGAGTGGTCCTTGGTGCCGTAGACCTCTATATCAACCTGATATTGATCAAGGTATTTGAATCGGTCCACGACTTGCAGAAATAAGAAAAGCTTTAGTGGCCGTTCATGAAGTCAGCAGACGAAGGGGACAAAGAGTCCCCATCAGACTTGCACACTTGATCGTCACAAAGAGTCTCGATTTTCGCAGCATGCGGCGTTCCGTAAGGCCAGAAAGGAGCCAAGGCTCTCCAGTCATGCATTAAGTTAGATCTCTAGAGTTGGATGATGTGTTGAAGGGCTGGAGGTTGGTAGTTTGTTGTCCTCTTCCCCGGGCGGTCAAAGGGGCGGCCGTGAGCGGCGACTTCCTATGACTTCACTGCACTACGAGCATCAGGGCAGGCAAGCAGGAAGATCGACAGCTGAGTCGGAGACATGGCGATATCTACGGCTACCAATTTTGATGAGAAAATTGTGAGTAAGTTCACGGAATCAGTGGTTTTAATTGACAGGAGGTCAAGTGAGATAGGGCAGTCAATCGAGTCGGGCTTTGTGCGAAAGGGGTAGTAGCGTGACTAAGGGACCCCCCTCTTCATCCCTCAAAGACTCCAACATTCGATACCCTCATTCTCTCCTGACCCTGACCACGGTGGGATCGTCGCTCCTTTGCATTATTACTGGAACAAGTTTTAAGGCTGTATCAGCTTGTCGTCATTCTTTTGCTCACCCGGACCCCGCCAATCTTTCACACTCTTTTGAAACGCGACAAGAGTCGCCCCGACTATCGTCTCACAAACGCCACTTCGTCCCTCCTTACCACTTGACCTTTGCGTACTTCGTTCCTTAAACAATCCAGCTGAGGCTTGCTGGTCAAACCTCTCTCCGTTCCTTGAGAAAGAAACACTACCATCCAATGGACCAAGCTTAGATCTTCATTGTCACAATATTCCCCTATAGGAGATAACGCGGCCTGGATTGAGGTATTGTTTCCAGAATAAATTTAAGGCTATGGCTTCCACCACTACAATGGCCACTGAAACAATCGTGGATGTGCCCTCAATTGAAGCAACCGAATCTCACGATGTACACCAAGAACGACCAAGCCGGACGCATGTCGACAGCAGCCCCCTCCCCACCGATTCCATGGTCTCCGTAAGCCTATCCTCCGAAGCGGGCGCCGAAGAAGTGGCAGAAGAGAAGGAGAATTCAGCGCCTAGCATACCTACGCACAGAAATACCATAATATCCGAACGAAAAACGACAAGCGCGGACGCGACAAAACGATATTCGAACGAAGAGGAAGTAGATGATCAAGATCCGGACAGACAGGAGGTCAACAGGCAGAACGCAAACGAAAAGCAAGTAATTGAACAACAAGAAGATGGAGAAGACGCAGATGAACAGGAAGCAGCCAGGCGAGAAGTTGAGCGCGAAGGAGTTGAGCAGAAGGCAGATGAGCAGGAAGCACCCAGGCAGGAAGCAGATGAGCAGGATACCGATGATCAGGAAAGTCATGCGACTCAGGAACATGCTGAATTGGGAAACCATGTCATGAACATTGTAGAACACGTTGACGAAAATGCCGAAGACAGTATCGAGAGAGCCATGCAAAGCGAAATCAAAGCTGACAATGAGGATCAAGCCAGAGGCACCGTTGAAGACCATATACAAGATGCCTTCGAGGATCCACAAGAGAGTGCAACAGATCAGCTGGCCCATGAAACGGCAGTGGAGGTTGTTGATGAGGAGATGGCGCAAAGAGCTCGGAGTGCTAGCACCGGGTCTGGTTCGAGTACCAAAGTTGACTGGCCAGAGCTAGAGCGAACAGAACAGGCAGAACCAAAGGACGAAGCCTCCGACGAGTCTACTGCCTTTTTGCTGGCTCAATTAGAGCAAGCGAATGCTGCGCTGGCCACGGATCCCAAATCTGGTCTAAAGACTAATCGGCCACGAACACAATCTCGGCCGCCGTCCGTCTATCAGCTACGAAAGATGGTCGAAGACCCAACGTCTCCTAATCCGCGACTTTCGGTGATGCCCTCGCCCCCTCCGATGACTGAGCTCGAGTTCTGGACTGCGCTTGTACAAGACTATCCACAGACAGCACAAAGACTACCGACTCTCACGTCCAATAAAATCAGAGCGGGTGTGCCGCCGCCTTTGCGAGGCGTTGTATGGGTCAGCATGGCAGGTGCGCGAGATATCGAGTTGGAGAACAAGTTCAACTCGCTATGCAATGAGACAAGCCCCTACGAAGGAGCAATCAGTAAAGACATTGGACGGAGTTTTCCAGGTGTTGAAATGTTCCGCGATGCGGATGGGGAAGGTCAACGGATGCTTTCTCGTGTTTTGACATCCTTCAGTCTTTATGATCCGCAGATAGGGTACTGCCAAGGCCTCGGCTTCCTCGTCGGGCCTCTCCTCATGCAAATGGGAGAAAGAGAAGCGTTCTGCGTACTTGTCAGGTTTGTTTGCCGTTTCCCTCACTAAGGAGCCATTGGGGCTGACGTTGTTATCAGGTTGATGGAGCGTTATGATTTGAGATGCTGTTTCTTGCCGGATTTGTCTGGCCTCCATCTCCGAATTTACCAGTTCCAGCAGATGCTAGCTAAGCACATGCCTCAGCTAGCTGCTCATCTGGATTCTATGCAAGTCGAGGCAGCCTACCTTTCACAGTGGTTTCTCTCTCTCTTTGCTGTCACTTGTCCCCTACCTATGCTGTTCCGGATCTACGATGTAATCCTTGCTGAGGGTGCATCAGAAACTCTGATGCGCGTTGCTATGTCTTTGATGCGCCGAAACGAAAAACGGATTTTGGCGTCGACCGAGTTTGAGGAAGTCATGCAGCTTCTACTGTCACGATCGCTTTGGGAGCCTTATGGTCAAAATGCGGATGAACTTGTCAATGACTTTGTGAGCTTTACGGGTATGGTTACGCATGAAGGGCTGCAGACTCTGGAGCATAAGTTCAGGGCTTTCCGATCTGGCACGGCGAACACTGAGGGGCTTTCTCCGAACGCACAAGCAACGGCATCCAGCTTCCTTGGACGTTTGTGGCTCGGGAGTCCATCCGTCAGGAATACTGGGAGTCTCAGTCCGAAAACACCGGGAACCACTTCGGGCTCGTTCCTACGTCGATCGCCTTCGAAGCAGAGCATGGCATCAACTCTCAATTCTGTTGAAGGTGCCTCTTCAAGTAACCCAAGCTCCGCCAGCACAAATAGCAGCGCGATGCTATCGGACAATACCGACATTACAAGAAACTCGTCAGCAGATGCCATGTCATTAAAATCAGGCATTGACGCTTCGAATGCACGTGCGACTATGTCTGCCAAAGACAGAGATCTTCATGGCCAGATAGAGGATTTGCTTACAGCTCTCAGCGAAATGCAAAGAGACCATGCTGTCCTTGCGATGCAGCTGCAACAGGAAAGAGAAGAGCGCGATGAAGACCACCGTATAGTCAGAACACTACTAGACCGATTGAAGGCTGAGAAACACCATGCTGCAAACCAAGAGAATAAACGAAGGACATCACCGTGGTTCCTATCAAGGCCAACAACACTAGCGCCTCCGCCAAGGGGACACGGAAGATCTGTCTCAGTACAGGCGCCCAAGAGCGCTGGTTCTCAAAGCGCTTCCTTTGCTTCTGCTGAGATTGAGCTTCCAAATGAGGTCGTTGAGCTTGTCGAAACTGTGGACTTGCGCTTTTCTGCAGAGGTTGGAGAACGCAAACCACCTACACAAACCAAGCAACAATTGCGGGATTCCCTTGCACGTGCAAAAGAGCAGCTTCGAGTCGAGTCTTCTCACTTCCAGGATCTCTCTAGGCAGGTGGATGAGCAAGACAAAGAAGGTGAATACGTACGCCACAAGCTTGAGGAAGTCTGCAGCGAGCTTAAGCAAAGCCAAGAAGAACGTCAACTGCTCGAACAAGAGTTGGAAGACCTGCGCGCAGAAAAGACACCCATTCCCTGCTCCTGCAATACAAGCACGCCCAAGGCTTCACGACATAAGCGTGCCAACTCTAACTCCTCTACATCTTCAAGTTCCTCGAGCAACTCCTCAAGAAACTCCTCGAATCACTCTTCTATCGCCTCGAATGCGCTAAAGCCCTTCAAACTCTGGCACCCGCCATCTCAATCCATGCCATCCCTCCAAACGCAGGGTCTTTCCGACCTCCAAACCAAAGGCTCTTCTGAGGCCCCCGCCCAAGGCTTCCCCAAACGCAGCAGCAGCCTCGCCGCCCCGCCCATCCTCGACACCACGACCGCTGCCACCGCCAACAGCGCTGACAACAGCGAGTCCGAGCTCAGCAGCAGCGAGCGCGACGCGCTTCTGCAGGAGCTCGTCAGCGCGAAGACGGGCGAGGCGGTTGCGCGGCAGGAGCTCGAGGAGCTGAAGGCGAAGATGGAGGCGCTGAGACGCGTGCTCGGCCCGACGAGTGCCAACAGCAGTGCGGGAAACTCGCCCGACCATGCGACCCCGAGCAGTAGCCATGGCATTGGTGTGCTGGGGCACAGGTCGCAGCTGAGCACGGTGAGCAGGGCCGAGACGGTGCCGGCGATGAAGAGCAAGAGGGGGGAGGAAAAGGGGAGGGGGAATGAGGATAGGCAAGGAGAGGAGAAGGACGAGAAAGAGGGGAATGAGAAGAATCATGGCAAGGAGAAGGAAAAGGCGAAGGGCAAAGAGCTTGCGCCGCATCCAGCCGCGAATAGCGGCGGTGGCGGCGGTGGTGGTTTCTGGAGTTGGGGCAAGCGAAGCTTTTCGAGCTCGAACATCAGCGCCCCGTCGAAGTAGTGTTGACTCGAAAAGGTTGCAGGCAGTTCGTAATGATGTCGAGTCTGGATGGTTCCATTTCTTTCACACTATGCTGGACAGCGCTCGTTTTTGTCAATTTACGTTCAAAGCGCGGAGGTCATGTTGGAGAAAGCTTGATCGCTCAACTGCATGGTCGATTTTTGTTTCCATCTCATATCCGCTCTCTTTGTCCGATACCTGGCTTACGATACCTGGCATAAATGGTGCCAAGCTTCGCAATTACTGCTAAGTTACCTCTACATATAGTCTGATGTGTAATTTTTCATAGCAGCGCCTTCGCTTGAAAGGAACTATTGATTCAAGTTCACCTTGCCTGTTTCGTGGCCTGGATTTGCGTGTAGCTAGGCGCGAGGTGCACAAGTTTATCTCAGGTCATCGAGTAGGCCACATCTTCTTTGTACCTGCTGCTGGGCCCGATCTGTCGCTTACGCCGAATCTCACATCATGCACCGACGCTGTAATCAGCTGCGGGACAGCCCAGACGAATCATTCGGACGCGAGCGGCTAGCGCATCCATAGATGTCATTACAGTACCAGATCAATCTATTGATCAGATCGAAGCAGATAAATGCACTATTCGATGCCATCTGATTCGCGTGTGGTAATGGTTTCGCCAGCACAGCAAACCATAAGCCAGATCAAGAGGATATTCCATGAAATGCTCGTCTCACCCAAAGGGCTGGAACCATCCATCTCCACGCGCGTCTCCACGTGAAGAGGATGTCCGTCAGCGTTTAGCTTCACTTTAGCAGCTGACGGCTCCCGCACCGCCCTTACCAGGATGGTACACTTTGGGACAAAGCAGATCTGGAGAATGAATGACAGGCTGAGCACTGCACTCATTGCTCTCTCGACTTTCCAATATACCAAGCCTAGTATGCCCTAAACCGCTCCTTCCCATCTGCCGGGTCGCCATGGCTTGCCCCCGGTAGTTGACTCGGCAGCCCTATCACATTGTATGTTCTCGTGGTAGGGTTATCCATTACATTGCGGCCGAGGTCTCGACCGTTGCTGGCAACTTCCGCTCAAGCGCCCTGTTCCCCATGTACAGACAGATCTCTCTGCTCTTCTCCTGCCATGTGAATCGTCTGTGCCACCCCGCCACTCTATCAGCTAAGGCCTCCTCGATGTGCCCGAAGCTGAATGCTAGAATAAGCTCTACCCTCGAAACCGCCGCTTCCCCGAGACAGTAGTTTCATTGCTACTCCATCGTCTACTCCGAAATCTGCGCACATGCACGCCTTTCCTCACTGCCGCTGCTGGCTGCCGACGGACGACCATGCCTTGCGGTCATCCTTCCCGCCTGCTTGGCTCGCCAGCCCGTTCGCTCCACGCGGCGAGACGGGATCTTTACGGTCCCTTATTTTCTTTTCGCGCCAATCCCTGCTCCTCCGCAAAATGGTTTCCCCAGATCCACTCAGCAGCGAGCGTTCTCGCGAGCAGGGAGGTCAGCGAGCTCGTCTGTCTAGGATGAGATGGGACAAGGGAGATATCGAGGGGTGGCGTGCGGGTTCATTTAGCCTGCAGCACCGTCTAAGCCTGGCTAGTTCATCGAGTTCTGGACTGCAAGAGTTCCAGCCGGCTGGGATGCTGCATTAAAGAGTAGCCCTGCTGCTCCTGCTTTGGGGGAGATTTGTGTCACTTTGACCTCTTTTTTGGCCGTACCGTCTGGGCTCGCCAGAACCGGTCGTGCCGGTTAGGATTGCTGCGGATTGTGAGGTATTACTTGTGTAATCTTGGTGATTCTCTAATCTTGTTTTTACTTTTGGCGGGAGAGCGGAGTCTCTACCCTCTCTTTGAACCTTCCAGTTTTGTTAGAGAGAACCTCTGTTTCTACTGATCGAGGGTACCAACAACCCCAAGTTCCCTTCACCATGGAGATGAACTATGATGACAAGGTGAGTACCTTCATGACAACCGATACTCTACAAAACTTTCAATCTTGCATTCGGTTTGCAAACTCCCTATTCATGAGCACCTTCTAACATCTGTACAGGAGCTCCACGCCATCGAGGAGGAGCTCCATGCCGAAATCTTGCCCGGCACAGAGATCATGACCGATGTGGGCTCGCACCACTTCGTCAAAGCCGGCGGTTCCTCCGACAAAGTGCTCGTCCCTCAGCCCAGCAATGACCCGCACGATCCCCTCAATTGGTCTCGAATGTGGAAACTTCTTACAATCACGGCTTCCAGTTATGTCACGTTTTGTCAGGGATTTGGGCCTCTTTCCTTGGCTCCCATGTTTCCATACTATGTGATAGACTTCAATTGCTCGCTTGCAGATGCTATTCAGTTCACGGGCGTTTGCATTTTGGTGCTTGGATTCAGCAATTTCATCTGGGTGCCAATCAGCACATCATTTGGACGACGTCCCGTCTATATCGTGTCCCAACTTATATGTCTGGGCTCGTGTATCTGGAGGGCAAGAGCGAAGACGTATGGATCTTTCATGGGTGCCTGCGTGCTCAACGGTATTGGGGCAGGTCCGGCCGAAACCATACAGCCAGCGGTGATTGCCGACATTTTCTTTCTCCATGATCGAGGTTATTGGAGCACCTTGTACTGGGTTGTGTATATGGGATCATTGATGGTAAGTCGCCGTTTTCCTCTTCCATCAAATGAGATAGCTTACTCACGTCGAACAGGTGGCTCCCATCATCGCTGGTCCAATGTCACAGCACGTAGGATGGCGCAATTTCTGGTGGCTTAACGTTGCCATGATTGCCGCATCAATTCTTCTCGTCATATTCGGCTTCCCAGAAACCAAATGGCATCGTCTGCACCCCGGCGATATCACTCACACATCCGTCACCCCACCCTCCGAAAAAGCCGGGATTGAAGAATCTTCCGACGTCGAAAAGCACGCCCCGGCCGACATCTCCATCGCCCCAGCCACCTCTAACCACGACCTCAGCAAAATCTCCACTGCAGCACGCGACCCACATTTAGGCAAGGGCGGTCCTTCCAAGCAGCAGTGGGCCTTCTTCCAACCCAACGCACACCCCTTCCAGTCCATCCTCAACGACCTCTGGATCCCGTGGAAGTTGTTCATCTTCCCGATCGTCGAGTTCTCCTCCTTCGTCGTCTCCTGGTCCTGCTCCTCCTTCCTCACCATCAACCTCACCCAGTCCCAGGCCCTCGCCGCGCCCCCGTACAACCTCTCCGCGCAAAACGTTGGCTTCACCAACTTTGCCATCCTCATTGGCGCCTTCATCGGTCTCGCGACGGCGGGCCCGCTCAGCGATTGGGTTTCTGCACGGGCGACCCGGAAGAACCGCGGCATCCGTGAGCCGGAGATGCGTCTCCCAGCCATGATCCCGTACGTGCTGATCATGATCATCGGCAATATCGTTGTGAGTGTTGGCTACCAGAATCACTGGCCCCTTTGGGCGATCATCGTCGTTGGCTTCGCGGCTGCGGGAATCCAGGTTGCGGCGCTGCCAGCGATGGCCATGACGTATTCAGTCGACAGCTACAAGCCGGTCGCAGGGAGCTTGATGGTGAGCGTGACGGTGAATAAGAATGTGTGGGGGTATGGTTTCAGCAAGTTTATCACGGTGTGGGCAATGGATGATGGGTAAGTGACGATTCCCCGGCAAGCCCGTTGAACAGACAAATACTGATTCGATATCTCCAGCTTCGTCAAGCCGATCATGACCAATTGCGCGCTGATCACGTTGTGGTGTTCGTTTGGGATTGTCTTCTACTACTTTGGCAAGAACTTCCGACGGTGGAGTAGGAACAGCAGCGTTCACAGGATGTAGATATTAAATTTCGCAATTCGCATATTTGGTCGGCAATTATAAGATCTATTAGTACCCATACGCAATTATATTCAACTCATGCTCTCGTGGACGCCATCATTCTCCCCAAGTGAAGGCCATCATGGTCCATAAGCTTGCCTGGGGCGCTTCGGGGCCCCATTTTCAACCTCTTGGGGTCGTCTTGCCATTCGTTCGCTTGGGTTATCTGAGTCGGGGCCTTGAGTCGCGGGTGCTGTGCAATCGTTCCGTGAGCGCTTCAGAACATTTAGGCTCTATAGTACATTGGTGTATCCTTCGGATTAGCTTTTAGCCTAGAAGCAGGTCGCCAGTCAATTGCCAATGGGCACAGTAGTAAGCATCAGATTCGTGAATGTATCAAGCACGAAACTTTGACATCACAGTGAGGGTACAGTCCGCAAGAGCGTGATATCAGTCTTCAACGGAAGCTTCACACCTACATAAAAAGGCCCAATCGAGAGAAGAGGTATGGTTGTAAACATCTAATACCCCAATGGTAAGGTCGATGGGATCGTTGTAGTAGTATACTCATTGTACATGCTGACTCTCCTTCCCATGCATACCAATATCCATGATACCATCATATGCAAAGTACTCCAAGCGCCATCCTAGTATCTTGAAATGCCTTGCCAAGCTCTAAACTCCAGTATGTCCTGTTTATCTATTCTATACTGCGATTGCAACGGTATTACCGGGTTGAGCCGCAGCATCCTGATTCTTTGCAGCCTCCCCAGCAGGAGCGGAACTGGCGTATGTGGTATTCCCAATCGGAGAGCCGGCCATCCACCGCAGCATTAAGTATGCATCGTCGGTAGGTTCGTCTCCGGCGAGATTGAGCTGTCTGGACTGGCGAATAAATATGCGGTCGCCATCGAAATGGGCCTGTGTGATGCGCGCAGCACAGTCGTGCTGGAACGATACAATGAGGACCTGGAAGATGGGTAATCAGCATGCATCGCTGCCAGCTTGCTGGGGAACAGGGCAAGTCTCACGGGTATCGTGTGGTGGTTATCCAAGCATGGTCTTCGACGCTGCCGTTTGATCAGCGTGACGGCAGTGACAATCTCGCTGCGAAGAACTTTGGTGCTAGCGACGATCGAGTCAGCTACATCGCAGGTCATGTGTGGCACAGTATCATCGGGAACAGCGAAGGCGAATTCGGCTTGAAACGCTGGGCAGTCTGCGGGGCTCCAGTACTTGGTATTGTATTCGTGTATGTAGCTGTCGAAGAAGGGAAGCATATTTTTTCCATCCGTATCGCTGACCTGAGTTAGCAAGAATTTTCAGGCGAACACTGCGTTTGTCGAAACATACACTGGTCGCCATTTCGTTTTGTGAATAATTCCACTCCAGCCCCAACTTAAGAAAGCGTGATGAAACCAGCGAGTCCTGCTCAACGCTTCGTGAAATGCGTTACACCAGCGAGACGGATGAGATGGGTCGATCTGCCATAACTCCTCTTCTCCGGTCAGAATACGACATTGCGTCCACCATTCGTCTCCACATTCTTGGGTTTGCTCAATTATGTCTGGCAGCCGATCACTTGGAAAAGGAACGAAGTATCGAGGCCCAGAGTTGCAAGAGCTCGCCTCGTCAATATCGAGATCATCAAGGCGCTGAACGCAGAGCGACCGGAGCTGGTCGTCATCTAATGTTGGGGTGCGTAATTCTTCGGCATCTTCTTTGATCCCACACAATTTGTTAAATTGTTCTGTACGTGTCTCCTGTTGGGCTCTGGCTTCAGGAGGGTTCTGAGAGTCGGACATAGTTGAGATATCGAACGAAGGCTTGCTTGACCAGAAGAGAGCTTTTTGAGAATAGTAGTCGTAAGACAACATACAATATTGGGCCTTTCACATGCGATGGAGTGAATTAGGCAGGTAACGCGATGTGCCTTACTGCCTAAACGATGGTTACCGCAGCAACAAATTAACTCAGCCCACGTAAAATCGGCCCAAAATCCACCAGAGATGGATCCCGTGAGGGGCACGGATATTAGCGAAGAGGTCAGTGCTTTTCATTTTTCTTGCTAACATCAGTGCGCAATAAAGGTCTCAGGAATCTACTCTCCTTTACTTATTATTGTTTGAAATCCTCGCGTGCTTAAAAATTTCCTTCCTAATCGCTTTAATCATTGATCAAGTGGCCCTCAGATCTCCGCTTTGGAGCACCAAATCACAGGGATGGCCACGCTCTCGACCTTTCAGAGTGGCAATCAACATGCAGTGCTAGATGTGACACTTGAGCTGCATGAAATTAGGCTTGCCAGCGTCGTGAAGTTTCCACGGATTGTGGTGAGCGCTGGCAAGTCTTCCCTGAACTCGTCGAAAAGGCTACGCAACGCTTGGGTCTCAATGATCGAAATGGCAGGCGCGGTGCTGGAGCGTTTGCCCGTGATGTGCTGAGAGTCCAAATCAACGGTCCCGAGATCCCGATTCTGTAAGTGATAAAAGGTAATTCGGAAGGCACTCGGGAAATCTGGCATGCTGACTACGATCAGGCACTTCCGCACGCACACGTGCGATTGCTCATTTGTGGCACTGCGACTTCCGTTCGTAGCAGATAGAGCCATAGATTCCAAGCTGGACAAGCCATCTCTCTGGAGATTTCAATAACGCAATCAGGAAATCTATCCAGCGGACCCATCTTCACTACATACGAAGCTTTCGTCTGAACAATGTCCTACGGCAATCAACCCCCGACCAGACAGAAATGGATGGCATCAGCGTCTCAGAAAGGCATTGATCCAAAGTCATTGTCGATATCCGGAACGGCATACAATTCAGCCTCCCAATTGACAGAAGCCGAGTTTCTCCACCTTAAGGTGCTTTGGAAATATCAACATCCTGGGAAGTTCACCTTATCTGACTTCGTTGAGCCTGCGATACAGAGCGCGGCCCTCGAAGAAGACTTTTCAGAGTTTATCGGAGAGCTAAAAGCCAATCGAAATAAGGATCCTCACTCTCGCATTCAGCAGGGTTATCTGAAAAGGAGCCAGTTTACGATCTTTCACTACTACGCCCATCTGATTAAAAAGCGCCCCAACGATCGCCCTCTGACAGACGAAGACAACCCAACACCTAAGGTCATGAAATTACGACCTCGAACTGAACACAAAGCCGGAATGTACGATGTAACAGCCTCCTTCGATAAGATGGGCCTTGATGCACGTCCGACACCGAAGAAGCGCGGCAAGTCTGAGTTGTCCCCCGCGCCATTCACTCCAGTGACTCCTGCAACGCCCTCCTCGTTCCCGCGAACCAAGTATGAGGCTATTGTGAACGTGACACTAGTCTCGCTACTAAGTCTCATCCGACTCCAGTCTAACTGCCTTAAAGATGCCAACTGGATACCTGACCCGAAGCCGTTCACTCTTCGCAACCGCCAATCTGATGCCTTACTGGAAGCCCGCGTAGATGGCCTTCTTCAACGAGCGGATAATGACGCGACATTCGGTATATTGGAAGTGAAACCCTACATTCGTTCGGCGATGGCAAAACGAATAGAATGGCAGGAGTCTGCGCAGATGGCTGCCTGGATAGCCCAAACCCCTGGAGCAAATGCGAACGGCGTCTTCAAGCCTCCACAAAGTCCACATAATCTAATGCGGTAAGTTAAATATAAACCTCTTCATAGTCGTGACGACAGGTCATTTTGAAACATGCCATCAACGCTAACTGTGGCGACCAAAGACGCCTGCTTATCTCTCAGGACCGACATGAGATCTTTATTACGATCGCGGAGTACGATGCAGAGTATGAGGATTACGTGTGTGATCGTCAGGAAATTGGAACAACTTTCGAACATCCCAGACCGCCCCCCAAGTGGCCACTGCCTTCTCTTGTAAGTGACCGAGCTGGTTCTCAACTGCGATCAGCTGTGACTAAACAAACGCTTCAGACAGGCAATCCTAGTCCCTCTTCTGATCGAGCTGAAGCTGGTTTCTTGATAATGAGGTGCTTTGGACCGTATCCGATTGGGTCCCCTGGTATGATGGAATTTCTGTGCCCCGTGTTAGTCGCGCTTACGCTCCAGGCACTTAGCATTAGAACTCTCGAATAGATCTACAAATACAGATTCATTGGTCAAGAGATATGCGGCCAGTAAAATTCGGCGAGTATGGGTTCCTCCTTATTCTTGATCTTGCTCTCGATTGCCACGCGCACCATTTATAAGATCTAGTATTGCCTGTCTTCACTTTCCTATATCTGCATCGGTTTGGGGGTGCCGTTTTACAAAATAGACCCTCCCATGTACAGTGACGAAGTCATCGCTTTTGGCCACCAATTACATGCTTTTTCTTCCACGAATCCTGTTCAGGATCAGAACTTAAGCGACGTTTTACCACGCTTTATCCAAAAGTACCTTCCCGCCCGAAATGCTGCAACAGGCTCCGCTGCAGGCAGGCGGTCACAGCCACCAGAGACTCCTCCGTACCCTCCAGACTGGTTAACCAGTCCAGCTCTCGTTCAGAAATCTGCCAAACGTTTTCTTACAGCAACACAAGAAGCGTACGATCCTTCAATTGCAACATCATCAAGTGCTTCCGACACTCGTCCTACCTCTAGCTCCTTCAGACAACTTTCCATTTCCGAAAACATCAGTCAAAGACATCCAGCGTGACTCACCCATACCGCCCCCAATATGGCTCCGTTTTCAAGTGAACAGTTGCAACAAATCCAGACCATCTTGCAGTTTACAGTGAAAGCTACCGTACAAAACGCAATGCAAACTTTGCAGTCATCGCAGGGTCGACAAGGTCCGCCAGGACCTCCAGGACCACCTGGACCGGCAGATGCGGCAGGCGCTTCAGGCGATAGCAACGGCAAGGCAGGCAGTTTTCGTATCCAAGAGATCGGATACTTCCAACCCAATCTTACTCAAGCAATAGGCACAGGTGATTTTGTCTACATGAGACAAGACACCTACATCCGTGACGTTAATATCTTCTGCGACCGCCTGCAAGATGTTGTTTCCCTTCACGGAGCGGACGTTGTTTAATCCAGACTGCCATAATGCTTCCGTGGCAATACTCTAGACTGGTATCATATCGCTCTGACCGATGTTGAAAAGATTAGTTTACGACATACACCCATCAAATAATAGTGCACTACGCTCATCCGCCAGTTCCGTCCGCCTTTAAGCGATGCACTTTGCAAGCTGTCCACAGAAAAATACACCCTGCAAGACGCCAAGAGTCGAGGCAACATCGGTTCTTGTGTCTTCATAGTCGTTCGTAACGCCCGTTGCGCTGAAATCAATCTGGTGCAAAACCAGCTCACATATGCCTGGCATGGCATCGATGTTTTGCTGCGACAGAGTCTGTCACCTCCGTCGGACAAAACAGCAGTGCATGGATTCACGCAGACGCCAGAGAACCGCCGTGAAGAGATGTACGAGCTGGCACTGTATTACCTGCCATCCCGCCGTCCTCCTTTTTCTTTACCTGCAAACGCAAACCGATCCGGCGGGTATCAATTTTCTTCACAGTATCCTCGCCAGCCTTCCCGACAGAATGTCGGATAATGGCCTAGAAGCCCCTACAACAATGTATTATTTTTTTGACCAACAGAACCAGCACTCACAGTTTTTTTTTAAAAAAAAAAAAAAAAAAAACAGTCCTAACACCAACCGAATCTGCGCCAGTCGGACTGGCGCTCAAACGGTCTGTAACTTCTAAACGCTTGCCAACCTTTACAGATCACAAACGGAAACACTCAGTCTTTGACCCCGCCGGCGAACCCGCGACCAAACAACTACCAAGGCTCATACAATTACGCGGGGAAAAATCAGACAAACGTCGGTGCACCGCCACCAAATGGTAATATACCCCTCCGCCCTTATCAACAAATTAGATATAATGCAGACATCGAAGATTCCAAAGATTCAGGCCAACAAGAGCATCCGCCAGACGAATCGGATACGTAATATTACCCTCCAGAAAACAGACCTCTGCCCGACTGGCGGGACTACAATAAGAACGTTGTATATCCTGCGCACGACCTTCCAGATTCCGTGGATACGGAATTTGCTGTGACCGCTCCTAAAATACGTTGCCGTCGCTGTCTGTCTCTGTTTTCTTCCAAGAACAAACTGCACGCCCACTTGCGCGCTGGATGTAGGATGTCTGCCCCCTCCTTCTATTCCGAAACTACGCCAAATCGCACTCTTGTCGACTCTGTTGTTTCCTCAGAGCGAACCGTTCTGGCTTCATCAATTCCATCGCTGCTTAGCGGCAGGATTATCTCATCCAAGTTGCCTGGGTCTACAGGCGATGGATATGCTTTTCGTGGATACTGATACGCTACAATGCATGCCTCCCTTACGTCTGGAGGGATTTGCGAATCTATTTCGCTAGATCCAGGAACTACGATAACTCTGGTCGACCGCAGATTTCTTCAGCGATAGGATCCTTTGAATATATTGCAACGCATACAAAAACCTATTACAGTTCGCGGCGTTGATAGTACGGATCTGCCCACCTACGAATACGCCATCTTCGATATTTACATTGCTGCATAAGTTTAACCGGAGCAGGCTACCGCCCATCTTCGCTGCGAGGTGCATGTTGTTGATGGACTGCGTGCGAATCTTTTGCTCGGGACAGACGTCATGGGTCCCGCAGGATTCCTGATTGATCTTCAGAACAAATGTTTGGTTATCTAGCAATACTAGAATGCCACCGCTACGATTTCAATTGCTGTAAGAGATGTTCGCCCAATCCGTCATGTTATCCGCGCCCCACAGTCTACAGTCATTCCACCTAAAGCTGGCAGCTGAATTCTTATAGCCATGAATCATCCCAGGCGCAACAAAATTTGCAGGAATTCCCTCGTCACGACCTTACTTTCCATTCTGAAGTGGTAGGTGTCTACTCCAACATCTGTGATACCAGTACTACAGCAGTGTAAGTCTTTAATGATTTGGAAAAACCACGAATATTTCAGAAGGATTCGCGCCTTGGAATGCCATCCGAATCAAAAGAACCGCCGGACTTTCTTAACCATGTTGACGCACATTTCCTTACTGCCAGCGATACATATTTGGAAGATTCATTCTCTTGTTATACTTCGGACACTCAGAACTCAACTTTATTAATCCAACCACTACAACCTCAAGAATCCACTAGAGCTTTTAACCTTACTATATACGGTTCTTCTGATGACGCTGCGCGCGTTAATGCCTTGGTTAAGCAGTTTGAACCTCTCTTTACAGATGATAGTAATGTTACGAAACTCCTAGAACAGGATTGGATAAAGATTCCTTTAGCAAACGACTGGAATACTATTGGTGCTAAGTTGGCACACCGCGTCTACACTCCTGGCCCGAAGGAAAAAGAACTTGTTGAAAAGGAGTTTGGAAAGATATATGAACATTCCTCAAAGATTCTTGCCATGCTCCGTAACGAAGGCGACCAAAAGGCGACGCAATTCTCCCTCTGCGACGGCCTTATTTGGAAGACAGATGTTACGGGACATTAACGACTTTGTATAACGCGTGCTGGAAGGCGATGTTTTACAAACAGCTCACGATGCATACCAGTATTGCGTTTTCCACCGAATGTATGAGATCCAAGCTACTTGTTATATTCGTGACCTCTCGCGCCGATTAAATCTCTACATTCGACATTTTCAGGTTTACGGCGCCACGCAAACAAAACACCATACACCGTACGGGATTTTGCAGCTGATTCAGTCTCTGCCCTACCCGTTCCATACCATTACAATCAATCTTATCGTCAGCCTACCAGAATGCATAGGTTACGACGTGTTTCTCTCCGCAACAGATAAGTTCAGTAAGAAGGTCGTTCTTCGCCCTGGACGCATCGACAATACCGCAGAGTGATAGGGTGACGTCTTATGAAATTCTCTTAAAGATTAGAGCATACCAGTTAACATGATTTTGGATCAGGATCCGAGATGGACATCGCAGCTTTGGCGTACTATATTCCGACTTGCTGGAACTTCTCTTTTACTTTCTACCGCACATCACGCACAATTTAATGGTCAGGATGAACGAACGAATCAGACTGCAGAGATCGTTCCTTGTTTCGCTTTAGTTGTTAATCCTCATCAACTATGGCCTACAGCTATCGTCTGTTCCATGAACAGCACGAATGCATCTATCGGCCGTCCCCCGAACGAAATCATTTACGGCTTCTGCTTGAACGAAGGATTCAAAGGAACATCTACTCTCTCTCCCGACACTGTCAATTTTGTTCAGTAACGATTACATGCTAGGCAGGAAGCTGCAGATGCAATCACGTTTGCAGAAGCGACAATAAAGATTCGCTGTGACGAGAAGCATACACCTCTCCGCTTCACCGAAGGAGATTACGTCTACATTAGTTGCACGAGGGATATAAAATTCCTGGAGCGTCAATTGAATTCGGACAGTAGCGTGTTGGGCCCATAGCGGTCAAACAAGTCATTGGAAATACTAGATTGGCATACGATTTAGACATACCCGCTGGATGGAAGATTCACCCAGTTATTTTAATAGTGCATTTAGAACCAGCAACCTCTTCTATAGACGATCCGTACCAGCGTCCCGGTTTGGAACAACCCGCTGCTATACAGCCCGAACAAGATGCATATGAAGTCGAACGCTTGCTTAATCAACGACTACGATAACGTGAGAAGACTACTACTACCGAATAGCTTATTGGATGGAAGGGTTACGGAATCAAACACAGCAAATTAACGCCAGAGTCATAGATTGATAGGCAAATATGCAAGGACTACGACACTCAGTGTTACGGCAAGAGCGCACATGGGTTCTGTCTGGCACGTGACAGCCCACTGATTACGCCGCTCTTCCTCCACGCCTTCGCCTTCTCTTAGATAGTTCAGTTCCAGATCAATACTTGCAATCCACCACTTGTGTCCTCAGTCCTCCTGCTTCCTAACATGAGCATTCCACGAGGAGAAATCGAAAGAAGCATCGTGCTTCGCTGACCAGTGAGGAATGGCCAAGGAGCCGAACCGCGGCAACCCCCAGCGAGAGCTCAAGTTTTTGCGTGATCTTCACATTTATGAGAGACAGATCATAGCAGCAATCTTATGAGGCCCCTCCTGACAAATTTCTGTCTATATAGGTGGGTGTTAAATGAGCCATAACGTTTCTTCCTATATGCTCATACAGAAATGCTGCTAAGCTGGAAGAGAATCTTGGAATGTTAGTTGGTGTCGGAGGAGATGCTCATGGTAACTTACTTTTTCGACGTATCTCACAGCAACTAAAACACCGTCTTCATCCTGCAAATCCGTCTCATCTCCGAAGTCCTCACTTCCCTCATCCAGGCACGTGAGACAAGTCACAACAATCTTCGCGTAGTTGTTACCCATATAATTTGGAAGCGATTCCCTAGCTAAAGCAACCAAATCTTTCTTCATGGACTCTGCGCGACCCGAGCTATCGGTTGCCTTTTCGCCAAACTTGTACTCTCCGAAATGAGGAAAAATTGGAGTCATGTCTTTATTGACGGACTCTGCATGGCTCGAGCTATCGACTGCCTTTTCGCCAAAAAGTTGCTTTTTGGAGGGAGGATTCGAAGTCGTGTTGGGATATTGTACGAAAGAATTCCAGAGCCCGATCTCCAGTAGACAAACTCCAAGACTGTATATGTCATGCTGCATAATGTAAGTCGCTTGAAGCGTCGTGCCCTGCCGCTGTGGGTGTCGGTATAGGTTTTTTGTCCGATCATTGTCACCAGTGAATATTGATGCGCCTTGTTCGAAACGGATCTTTTCAAATCCAAGAAGAAATGCGGAACCTAATCTTGAGTCCTTGTCTTCAAAGAGGATAATGTTCTCAGGCCGAATACTCTTGTGCACGAAGCCGAATGTATGGATTGAGCAAACCGCTCTAGAAAGTTGTATAGCAAGTCGAAATCTCTCTGAAAGAGAGTGGTTTGTGTCCCTCAAGCGCAGGGCGTGCCGTAAAGTCTGAGCCGCAGAGGTGTTATATGGTGTTCTGAACACCAGCTGGAACTCATGTGACGCCTTCTTTGCAACTACCCCAGCGCACCTCAAGAGCGCGAATGTTGATGGTTCAGTTGCATTGAGTTTCCTCGCCAGATCGCGGATCGCCTTCCTCCGCTGCCCGAACTCTAGAGCAGAGTTACATGGAATTGGATCGAGGAGAAGCCACATGGTAGAGCCTGCTCGCCGCGCTAGCGTTGTCGAGCAGAATGGTATATCTACAATTTCGGCCGTGTCCAATCCATCTTCTGACAGAAACACAGAAGAACGGTGTTGGGGATTCTCTCTCAGAGAATCGCGGACGCTGGACGCGGTGGTAATTGGCTTGCTATCCTGGGGCGCGTGCTCGAGCTCTTTGTCAACGCGCTGGCTTGCAACTCTCATTATGAGGAACCACGAGGGATCGAATATTTTCTGCCACGATTCCATATCCCCAACTGTTTTGTCTAAAGACTCTTTCAAAGATGCGTATTTAAATCTTTTTACCTTTACAGCGCTCGGTTGTGTGGGGTCAGGGATCGCATATGTAGTAGGCTGTTGTACTTTAAGATAGCTTCTCAATTTCTGGTCTGCAGCCCGTAACTTCTCATTAAGGACCGTCAGGATCTCGCTCTGTACATTTTGATGTTCTTGATCCAGCTCCCCCCAGACTCGGGCAACGAAATCCAGCTGTAAGCTCGTTCGGCTCCAGCAGCTCTCAATACGGAGCGCTCGCTCACAGATCTCTTTCTCGGCATGCCTGAATGCATGACAAGTCTCGATAAGAGCCTTGCCATACCTATGCCGAATCAGTATACTGAAGATTTTTGTCATGCGAGGGTGACAAAAGAAATGTCGGCGTCCTTGTGCCAATAAGTGCCCAACCAAATCGAGGAGAACCCATCAGAATTTCTTGACTTGAATGTGCCTCAAGTCGTTATCAACATCAATCAGGTGAATCGACACCCTTGATTTTGGTGGGGGACCCCGCGACTTAATCTTAAACGTATTGAGGATGCCTGGTGATGGGAACAGGTCGGTGGAAGCTGCACGTGCTTTATTGTTACGTCCACCGTTCCCACTATTGCGAGCGCTAGATCTACACCGGACATGGTAGCGAGACAGTGCTGGAGAACACATCTCGATATGAGAGGCTGGCTGGTAGGTATCAGTCTTGTCTTCGCGTGCTCCAACTGGCTCCCCGCACCGTCGAATCAAGTGCTTTGGGACCAGCCTCACAGCCTCATGCGTCCTTCAAAACTCCCCGCGACGCAGCGGATGCTGCACTCCACTCCTTTTCATATGCATTCCTTTGGAAGATGCTTTTACCTCGCGTCCAAGCCTTTGACTCAGAGCCACTGTGAGGACTGAAGAGAAAAATCCGCTATTTTGGGAGTAGTCTGATTGGAGGATACGAGGACGGAAATCAAGACCACTGTAGGTAGGCCATGTCCTGTCGTATGGGTTTAGTCTCGAGAGAACTGACAAAAACTGGAAGTGGGATGGCAGCAGTCCCCGACCTCGTACGCGATTCAAAACTCGAGACGCGTCACATCAACGGCCACACAATCCACCGCTACCTCGAGACAAGCAATAATCGGCGACGCGTACCTCGCGAAGAATATTGGAAGCGGGAACGGGTCCTCGGACAAGGATCGTTTGGGCGGGTTTGGCTGGAAAAATGTGTAAAGGGCAACAGCAAGGGCGAATTGCGCGCGGTGAAGATGGTCAGGAACTTCTCAAACTCGTCGAGCGCTGTTGATTTCAATAGAGAATTGGAAGCTGTTGCAAAATTCTCAAATGCTAGAGTACACCAAGGTTCACCACATTCAAGAGCACTACACGATTGGCTAATACATTCTAGTACGAGGCCTGCTTTGTGAAATCTTTTGGCTGGTATGACGATCTGGAAGCAATCTACATTGCCCTAGAATATTGTCCACACGGTGATCTTCACCGCTTTCTTTCTCGAACATCCTCACTCCCTGTGGGAGAGGCCCAGGAGCTTACACGTCAAATATTAGAAGGCCTACATGATATGCATGAGAACGGATTCGCTCACAGGGATTTGAAACCAGCTGTGAGTAACTTCATTTCAATATGCTACCCTCAGGGAATGTCAAAAGAAACATCGCAGGATTAGTGACCAGTAAGATTGAGGTTATAACCAACCAAAACTCTTGATTCGAATTTGCACGACCGAGCTAAATTAGCTATCCGTGGGTTTATCCTACGTGAGCGGACGGGGATTGTGTATATCATGATATCTCTTCTAATATTTCCTTGTGGACTACGATGTCGGCTGACAAACAATCTTACGTTAGAATATCCTGATTAAATCCCAGCCGCCGGAAACTTGGTGGATCAAGCTCGCTGACTTTGGGATCAGCAAGCGCGCTGAAGACGGAACTGGGCCTTCAACTATTAAAGGCACGTTGGAGTTCATGGCACCGGAAATGCTAGGATTTGTGCGTTCCGGCTCCGATCCGAAACCCTATGCCCCGCAAATGGCAGACATGTGGGCTTTGGGTGAGATTGCCTTTCGAATGTTGACTGGCGAGCGCACCTTTCGAGATTTACGTTCTCTTGGGGACTACTGTCGGGATACGAATGAGTTTCCTTCGGAGCGGCTTAAATCTCTGGCTGGAGACGACATGGCCCAGTTCGTCGCTGCTCTAATGGCTGCCGATCCTCATCTTCGAATGCATTCAGAGGAAGCTCTTCGCCATCCCTGGATGAAGCTGCCTAGTATCGACGTTCATCGAGAGTCTCCTGTAGATCCCTTACCCTCTACCCAACCTCTTCAACTAGAAGACGCGGGACCGCATGAAGAACTTCAGACATGGGCGATCCCTGAGGCCTCAGCAAGGTGGAGCACCATCTCAACCACGCCTATGTCTGAGACCGTGTTGCATTCTAAAGCCGAGCTACCATCTCCCAGAATCGCTACGCAGAGTGCAGAGCTTCCTATTCGTCCCAAAGCAGCAACTTCTGAAGATCCAGATGGCCACGAATCAGATACTGAGAGGGCTGGTGCTCTTGCGACGCGTTCATCCCTAGATCTCCACAGAAGCTCGGTGCCTCCACTGTATCAGGACTCTATCTCCGACAACTCGCTGGAGCTTGTGACCAATGACGAGAATGCCGATTTCGGCACCGAAGAGTCAGGAGGGGCAAGCCAGCAAAAATTACAAGCACTGGATAATGAGCCAACTCCAGTTCCAAAGGGTATATTGAAACATACCAAGGAATTTTCACAACCCGTCGAAAATCCGCAGCCCAAAGGAGTTTTGCAGCCCAATATTCGCCTGACCAGTGAGCTCGAAAATTGCATATCCCCCATATCCGAGCGCTTTGGCTAACAGAAGACAGTGCTTGCTGCGGAAAGCATACATAAACCTGAAGTATTCAGTAAGAACTCCATCTTCATGCTCACTAAAAGACGATGAGGCTCATGAAGGTATAGGCTTTCCGAACTCGTATGCGATAGTCAAAATAGATGGCAAGAACATTTACAAAACAACCGTGAGCCAGAAAACGGTGAACCCTTACTGGAATGAATCGGTTGATCTGTGCGTATCGCTGTGGTAAAATTCGCTCGTGACATCAGCTAATCAGGCAAACAGGCGTGTAAACGAAGAAAGCATACTCAAAGTTGAACTATACGACCAGAGAAGAACAGGGAAGAAGGATAGGGGCTTCCTTGGGATGGTAAACGTCAGGATTGAGTCGGTGTATGACCTTAAAACTGGCACAGATGGTTTGTCATCCGCCACGAATTTACTGATGGAGCTACCACTGATTCTTCATAGACATGGTGTCGTTGAAACTCAAGCGCAGCGATCGTGAGGCTGGGAAGCTGATTTTAAGCTTTTCGACAAGTTTTACCAGGTCCTCGAGGGCGATACCCACTTTCAGCGCGGCTCCGCACATGATCCCCAGTGAGACAAGCATTGTTTCCGACAAAGCACCTGAGAAGCTACCTTCTCGTTGGGAACGCAGACATACCCCAGAAGGCCGAGCATACTATGTTGATCACACTACGCGTACGACGAGTTGGACTAGGCCAAGCACGGCAAACGGAAGCAGATGACGGCGGTAAAGAAACGATACCCAATTCAACAAGATGAGCAGCTCGCTAGTGTCAAACAAAATTGGCCGCAACACCCCGCAATTCGGGCTGACGACGCACAGAGAATTACAGGGAAAGCGTGAGGATCGTTAAAAAACACGGTCTTGAGACAAAGAGTCCGACGGATCCGCGGAGGTCTATTGGCCCAGGGCATTGTATCAGTGTTGAATCGGAAAAGACAAGAAGCTTGGAGCTTATCGAGCAATCACAGAAGAAGGGGGGTAAGGCGGGCATTGTTGAGTAATACTACTTGTGAATCAGATTTTGACTTCCTGGTGCTCAATCCCTCAGTTGCTTTCATTGAATGGAGTCTGCTCAATTAAATTGGAATCTACTGGAGCGATTGGTCCTCGTTCTGGAGCCAAATGTCTTGATCGCTCACATTCCGTGGACAGAGTCCAACGGATTTTACTAGGGATCTCGCTGAGCGGTTTTTCTGCAATCTGGGGTAAGGCTTCGGGATTCCTGATTTCAATGGAGAGAATCAGAATTCTGACAGTCAGGTTGGTAATAAGCGTGCTCGTTGCCCTCACCATCATTTTAGGGGGGCACCTGAAAGCGCATGGGTGAGCACTTCCATATTAACTAGCTTACTACCGCACCTGCCTGACTAGATTACATCTAGAAGAGCGTCCCAATCTGCAAGCGCTCGAGAGGGACTCCTATGCTTGTTGCATGGTTGTGATCATGTTTTGAAAGCGCATCCGAGCACGGAGCAGCAAATACTTTTATTTGTCACTCATGTTGAAGTAATCGGCTCTGCAGCTTGAGAGCAGTGCGGCCTTGTGCAAATGTTGCCAAACTGTCTTGGGGTGACTGCCAATTTCCAGTTTTTGTGTAGGTATGTGGACTATAGAACTCGACGACGTGAAACCATTATTGACCAAGACTGGAATGCTTCACCCCCGGGCATCGCTATGTTTACTTGACTCGACCTGCTTACTTTTCCTTTGCTGAGTTTACCAACAGATGCTGTCTACGGCTCTTGTTGAAGCAAAAGCCGACCAGCTAGTCGGCACGGTTTTAATTGGGCGAAACTTCAATGATAGCTACCTAGCTAATCCCTGCGCATTATGTACGGCGCAGAAAATCGACGCCGGCTTCACTCAGCACTGTGAGGGTGCTCGTACCATCCACCGTCTCAAATTCTCCAATGTCAAAAAATCCCACAAAGATATTTGACGCTCGCCGGAGAAGCTCTCTTTGGCTGCAAGGTATATTGTGCAAGGATATCTTGACACAGCCCGCCTTCCGCACACCAACTGCGCCTACATAAACTTGATGCTCTCAAATACCGTGTGTGCGGCCAGACTGCCATCATTCTAGTCTAACGGTTCTCGGTCTTGGTGAGACCGCCTGATGAACTAGGCAATGACAGTGAGAGGCACATGCCACGGCAATATATTGGCTCCTTTCCGACTGGCGCCCCAATGCGACATCTTTCTTCTTTCTCTTCTTTGAAGTGACTATTTGCAGCATGTCTGTATCGTTGACAGAGGCTCATTCATCGGTCCCGGGGCCGATTTGTAGTCTTGCTCGTTTGCACCTTTCAATCAAGCTGCAGTGCCGTTGCGCAATCGATTTCTCCAATTTGGCCTCCTCAGCGTTGAATCGGAGGACGGCCGGTCCAGTGTAGATTTCCCTGCGGACAAGGGGGGGGGGAAGGCTCCAGAAAGCAAGAAGCTGTTGCTTGGATTACGATGGCGAGTCTGGAATCTCGATTCCCCACTTCTCCATCTGCTCCGTACCGAAGCTAATTCTGAGAGCCAATTTTGCAAAGTCGTCGAGATCCTCTGGCGCAACCATTGCAAACAGTTTATCAGTTTCCGTAAGTCGAACTAATCCACCATAAATCTCAGAACACCGTTTCTGCCAGGCTAGCGCTGAAGTGGCTTCCCAGAAGCCTTGGCGAGAGGTGAACATCATGCCTCCTAGGCAATAGGCTACTCCGTTTCGACTGTTCAGGTATACCCCTGTGATAGCAGACACGACGAGCCACGTGCGTCGAAGGCTCTCGGCAAGTATCCAGGAATACCAGACGAGCTTCTCCCATGGCAGATATTTAGCAGCCGTATCTGCGCAGGATGGCGAGACAAGAAAGCTCCCTAGAGAGTCGGACTGGCTCGCATGGTTAACGGTCTGTCGTATCCAATTATCTAGTACGGGGATGTGGCTTTCTGCGATATAGCGAAGCCGGATATTGCCATCGTAGAGACTGATCAATTGATAGACTAATAATGCTTGGGCTCGAGCAAGATGTGCAAAAGGGTCGGCGCTCACGCTTCCCGAGGGTGAGTGTGTCGAGTGAGTCTCCTGCTCCACTAGCTGCTGTGATTTGTCCTGGATGATCTTAAAAATGGCTTGCTCATTTGAGGGTTTCCTTCGAAGGTAGCATGACAATGCCATGTACGCATCCTGGATACATTGAGGGAATCGGTGGCGATACAACTGATGATGGATAAAGGGATTGCTATCCCCATCCACCCATTGGGCCAGCCACCGATGAACCTCGGCTACAGCATGGTTCAGGTCTGCGGCAGAGCGAGGCCTGGTCTCTGCCCCTTCTGGAGCATGATCGACTGTCCATGTCTCTGGCGAAACAAACCACCACGATACAGGCTGATTGTCAGGATTTCCGACAGATAGTTCTGTAAAGCCAAGTCCAAGAGATGAACCGTACGCACTGCTTTCTCCATCACGAGGATCAGGACGTGCCGAGAGCTGCGCAGAATCGGAATGCAGCACGGAACACTGGACCGGAACAAAGTTACTTGGCTTTGGCTGAGGATATTGGCATTCGATGCCCCTGGACGCGCATCTCAGGCAGCAGGGCCTCTGCTTTCCGCATCTCCGTTTTGCTACGGCGCATGCAGCACACGAAGATGGCGTGTTTGGCGCCTTGCCCATGGCTCCCCAGCCAGTCGCGCCCGTTCGCAGTGATGATCGTAGAGGGTACGGTACCTACTCTGCTACTGACCCAATTAAGAGGACAGGACATATCTGCACGGACGTTGCGGGTGCTATCTCTTTTGGGATAGTGCCCGCAGGTATTAATAATTCGACCACGCCGACTCCTCGTGGATTTGATCATCTACAATAGCTTCGGTGTCAGTGGTGTTCGAACTATAGAACATTAGACTGCTCAATCAAGATAGGACTCAGCCGAGCTACAGCGTTGCAGTCATCTACATTATACCACAGCTATTTGTTTGACGCCCGCAACGGTTCTCTGTCAGGCTTTGTTTGCGGACGCCATCCGTACTGAGGATAGTTCACCATTCCGCCAACCCGTGGAGCAATACCTTGCTGTCATGGAAGTCACGAAAGTGGACCATATCGGAACAATGATGATCCTCTGTCTCAGAAAGAGTTGCTTAGAGTAGCATATATAAGGTATCTTACCCAGTACATCCGTCGCTACCTTTTTTCTTTCTTTCCAGTCAAGTACTGAATCATCCATAATTTCCTTGACTACCTTTTGTATCTCGAGCTTCGGAATAGCGTGCAAGCCTGAACAAACACGACCCCTTTCCACAGCTCAATCATGTCACACGAACAAGGGTTGTTTGACTTCGCAAAGTCCAACTTCACCAATACCGCACATCAGGAGGTATACCCGGCAATAGCCCCTACGAGACCCGAGCTCAGTCAATCCGGAAGAGCCGTTCTGATCACTGGAGGTGGCACCGGCAATGGATACAGCGTCGCTCGAGCCTTTATCCTTGCAGCGGCAGACACCGTCATAATTGTGGGTCGTCGTTCTGACATAATAGTGGATGCGAGATCCTGCCTTGAGCAAGAAGCCAAAGCTGCCGGCACCAACACCAAGATCATCGCCCAAGCCTGTGACATTACAAACCAGGCTCAGGTTGACGCGTTATGGAAAGAGCTGAGCGACGTCCTTGGCATCGTTATTGACGTTTTTGTTTCGAATGCCGCCAAGCCTTCGCAGCCTAAGCCAATCCTCGAGGCTGGTATAGACGACATCTGGTCGCAGTTCGAGGCGAATGTTAAGGCTCCTCTGTACTTGACCGAGAAGTTCTGTACGCAGCCAGGCCATAAACAGAAGGCAAGCATTTCCTTCCCTGGTGGCGTTATCGGTTGCGGAAAATTGACAACTGACTGACTTGCCGCCCCTCAGTTTATTGTCAACGTGTCGTCAGCATTGATACATAACTACACTCATTCCACTACGGCCGCGCGACCGGGTGCCACCCTCTCAAAGACAGCTGGCACATTATTGTTTCAGCTCATAGCCATGGGAAATTCGCACAAGGAACTTCAAGTGGTCAGCTACCACCCTGGGCTTCTGTGGAATGAGTACTTTGAGACGCTAGACCTCCCTCGGGAGAAATTCGACAGTAGTAGGTTCCGCATTCCCAATCCTCACTGGCCCTTACTCACGCAGGAGCCGATGTTCTGATTTTCATCCTCATTTAGGTGAGCTCGCTGGTGCGTTCGCGGTGTGGGCTGCAACCAAGGAAGCTGCATTTCTCCACGGTCGCTATGTCTGGGCGTCGTGGGATGTCGACGAATTGGCGACAGGCGAGATCAGGAAGCAAATTGATGAAGACCCATACTTTCTCAGATCTACCATTGCACCGCTTAAAGCCAGTGATCGCGCCTGAGTACGTTACAATGAGTGATCGTGGGTTGCAGATGGCCGGGCAATTGATATGGTGTCTGATCTTTCGTGGTACTGTCCATTCTTAAATGGCATCTTCACAAGAAGCGTTTCGAACTATACTGCATGTACCAGAGCCATCATCAAACAGAATAGCTCTTTACGATCTCCTGTATTATATGTCATCAGTTTCGGCATTGTGGAACTGTTGACAGTGTCGGAAAAGACAAGTCTTACTCGCGCTCGGGCTCTCTAAGGTCATATGAATCTGGGATACATAGATCCAGTGTAGTAGAAGGAGCTACAAAGCGACCAACGTGCGATTAATTTTGATGAGAGATAATGCTGACAAACATAGGCTGAGCTCACGCTTGTTCACCGTCTGATATGATAGAATACACTGATGTGAGTCGAAAATGTACAGAGCACAACGCCAGGCACAGTAGCAAAATTCGTGGAACAACCAGTTTGGTGACGATCACACCAATCCCCGTCAAATTTCAAATGCAATCAGTAGCCGCTATTTGATTGCTACTTTTACACCAAAATATAAAAATACATAATTTCAGACTATTTTCTTTTGATTAGAAGTTTACCAGGCAAAAATTGAAATATATCGCAAAAGTGGGTAAGTAGCAGTTATGAATTTTGCTACTGTGCCTGCAACCATGACACCGTACGCCGTCAAAAGATGACCCAGCGCAAATCAATGAATGACTACCTATTCTGAATAAATGTCAAAGAACCTTATCCAAACTCAAAACCCGTGGACCTTGGCTGGAAGTTCAATTGATATGGAATCGTCGCTGCCGCTGTCGTTCGGAGTGCCACTTCGAAATCGAGTCGTTCATTGGAGGAAGCAGCACTACGAAGGCTAGGAAACAGCCTAGCGAATTGGAACTACTCTGCTTCCCCCAGCCTCGTAGATATAGACAGCTGTTCTCTTTTGCTTCTATACCCTAGATTCCACATCATCAAAAGCCGTTGTCTCTGATTGGCAAGTCTTCGGAAATTTTTGCGATGATCCGTGAACCTAAGCCGTTTCTGTAGCATCTTCTGGACCATCCTCGGATTTCCTGGGACCGTGATCTGGAAGCTTTTTGAATGGAACCACGAAAGATAATAGCACAGACAAAGCTGCACCGGCCAAAGCGCAAGCGAAGACGTCCTTGATTCCACTCATGTAGGCGTTCAGCACGGCATCCAAATCCGCACCACTGAAGGTCTTGTGGATGTCGGCCGCACCGGCGCCTAGAACAGCAACAGGGCTGATGTTGGAGGGGATATTTTTCAGCAGCAGGTTCGAAAAGATGGCTTGGCCAATCACGATGAAATAGACAGCACTGCCGGATTGAGCCACTGGAAACAATGTCAGTGACAACTGGATGATAAATGGTGGAGTATAAACGGAACATACTGAACATGATTGCGGTGGAGCTTGGAATGTCCGGAGGCGCCGAAAATCCTTGGACTGCAGTGATGGGGATAGAGTTGCCAAAGCCAAGACCAAACCCGAAGAGAACCTCAGTGCCAATGTACCAGGCTTGAGATGAACCGATCTTAAGCTCATAGAACAAAGCCATGCCCGCTGTCATCAAAAGCGTGCTGATCAACTGATATGGCTGCACGAGGCGAGTCTTCTCGATGAGCTTGCCACTGACGGTAGCACCTACACCGAAGAAAACCAAGAATGGCAGAGTGTTGACACCGCTTCTGACAGCGGACTGGCCTTTGATGGACTGTAGATAGATGGGAAGGTAGAACATGACCTGGTAGAAGGCGGAGTTGGAACTGGACAACGTATTAATGATTAGCCATCGCTCGGAACGGACAGGAAAGCGATAACTTACACGAAACAGTATAAGACGTTAGCCCATGTTGTGCGCGGTTTCAGCAGCCTCAAGGGAACCATGGCGCGGGTGCCTTGGAAGTACTCCACGACGATGAAGGCTTGGCTCAATACAATCCACATAACAAGAGTAGCGATCACGGAACCATCACTCCATGCCTTGGTTTGACCGCCCCATTGGAGGGCCAAGATGAAGCACACGAGCGAAGAGAGCAGTACGCAGTAACCTGGAAGGTCCAGTTGTAGTAGGATCTCTTTCGCCGTTGCAGGAGCAGGCTTGATATGCTTCGGCACTCGCAGGAAGAGCAACAGCATAGCAGCAACAGGACCTCCGAGTGGTAGATTGATCCAGAAACACCATCTCCATGTCACTCCGCTTGTGAAAGCTCCGCCGATGATCGGTCCAAGGATGGTCGATAGGACGAATACGCCCCACCAAGTTCCAATCAACATTGGGTGTAGCTTGGGACGAGACACATAGTTGATGACAATGATGGAGCCGCTCATAGTCCCGCCAATTCCCAGCCCTTGGAAAGCTCGACCGACGATCACGGCTTGGCTGTTTGGAGCGGACGCAGCTACAATGCTTCCAATCATGAAGAGTCCGATGGAAGTCATGTACACCCATTTGACGTTGAGGTACTTATATAGCTTGCCCCACAATGCTGCGCTGGGGGCAGTCGCGAAGAAAGTGGCACATCCATACCACCCGACGTCGTTGATCGAATGGAATTGATCGGTGATGGCAGGAATCGCGGTTGCTATGATGCCAATCTCCAGGGCAGTGAGAAGACCAGCCAGGTTGAGGGTCAACATGATGATGAATAGCCGCCATCCTGTTGCGTAATCGGGCTCTTCGCCTGGAGGTCCTTCTTGCTTGTCTTCGAGACTGTCGGCTGTGGAATGGCCATTTTTGCTGTCCGAGCCTGAGATATTGCTCGCATCCATCTCAGCTCCCGTGCTGTTCTCAAGATCTTGATTTTTAGCAGTCATGATGACTGGCCAAACACTGAGACTTCGCCGTGTTAGTTGTAAAGAGGACGAGAATCTAATGACTCGGGAGGGCGGTGGTGAAGCTCGCTCATTTTGCACGTAGGTGCATTTATATTGAAGCGCAAGTGAAATCGGACCAACACTGATCGCATTATTAAGATCAACATTTTCTCAGGAGCGATCAAGGGTTGCTGTAGGCAAAGACAGGTATGCGCAACTTCTTCCGCCGTCAGTCGTAGGGAAATGAGGTCGAAGCTGCATTTCTTCCGCCGAGGCCCCACCTATTCTACCTCAACCATTGGCCGTCGCTAACACTGTAGCTTCGTCCGCCGAGATCACGTGTCGCAAGCTGACTATTGAACGCCTTCCACCGCTCTTCCTCCGTCGCAACCCTACATCCTCCACTTTAACATTTCAACTTTTCTCCCTGTATGACCCGCCATTTGTAATGGACATTCGCGGTGAGACTGGCTTAGATACTTCTCCAAGATTCGGCATGTTGCCTGTGGGGCTTGCTCAGTGAGCTCCGCCAAAATATTTGTGGGTAAGGTTGGTCTTTATAGGATCGTTGGGTGACGGACTTTCGTCCGAACGGCCGTCGCTTTTTTTTACCAGCCAAGTATTGCCTTGGTCTGGCAGCAAGTGGAGCTTGTATCCACCGACAGCCTTGTTTCGTCCAAAGTGTAGATGCAATGTCTTCTCCACATGCAGCACAATCAGTCTACGCCCAGTCCGAAGCCAAGCGGAGAAGGCTACGGAAGGGCACCCACAGTTGCTGGGAGTGCAAACGGCGCAAGGTGAAGTGTGAATTCGATCCCCTCGCCAGTGCCACCAGTTGCAACGGCTGTCGGCGGAGGGGTTCCACGTGTACCAGCCAGGAGCTGCCCGAGGAGGTAGCCCTCTCTGCAGATAGGACCCACAAGTCGAGTGATGGCAATGTGAGGCTGGAAAGTCTACACGGTGCCATTTACGGCACTGTCGATGACCGAAGAACACCTACGTCCCCTGGTGAAGACTGTCGAAGGGCAGATCATGGCCTTCACACCCCTGAGTCAATCATATTCGACTCTTCACAGTATCATGCCTTCCACAAATTCCCTGAGGTTTGTACTCAAGTTTCCGATGACATCCCAGTCTTTGCTAACTATGTTCGTTAGAGTCGCGCAACCGAGAATGATGTTCTTCACTTCACCACGTATATGGGAGCCTCCCAGGTCAAACATGAGAGGCTATCTCGCTTCTTGCATGAATCTCTCCCCTCGCGAGAAGATACCATAAGGATATGCAAAGCTGCCGGCCATCCCTCTGCCCTTGCCCATGAGATTATGAACATGCCATACGCCTCTATTGAGCAAGAGGGCCTACAATCGCCCGAGACCCTACTTGCGATCCCAGCGCCAAATGCGCATCCTGTTCTGATTGCGAGGCATATGCTCTTGCTCGCAACCGTTTTACAGCACCTTCATCCGGATCTTCATCCCGAGATGAAAGGCTTATCGGAATCGCCACACGGTATCAAGGAGCGATTGACAGATCTTGCTATCCGTTTCGTCACGACAAATGACGAACTTCTTGGTAGTATCGAAGGCCTGGAGTGTACCATGCTTGAAAGTGTATATCAGGCTAATATCGGGAATCTCCGGCGGAGCTGGGTCGCGGGTCGGAGAGCTCTAGGTGCTGCGCAGCTGATGGGTCTAAGCCGATCAGACAAGCAAGCACGGTATAAGGTGCTTGATCCCAAGACGAAGTACCATCCGCAGCTCATGTGGTTTCGTATCAACTTCCTGGACCGCTCTCTCTGTCTCATGCTTGGCCTTCCTCAGGGCAGTCTCGACCGGAGTATGGCTTCCGACGTGATGCTCGCCAATGACACCCTGCTAGGCCGTCTCGAGCGAATACATTGCGTCATCGCCTCCAAGATTTTAGAGCGTAACGAATGTGATCCAAGCTCCCAGGATTTTGTGTTGACAAGGAATCTTGATGTGGAGCTGCAGAAAGTGGCCAGGAGCCTTCCCAGTAAATGGTGGTTAGCACCGAACATGGAGCTTGCCTCGACAGACTCGCAGACTCTTTTCTGGAACACACGACGAATATTTGCCCAGGTACTCCATTACAATCTCCTTAACCAGCTTCATCTGCCCTACATGCTTTGTTCGGGGTCGGCCGGGCGTGAGTACGGCTACTCAAGAATTACTTGTGTGAACGCATCGCGAGAGGTGCTTTCGCGCTCCATCACCCTTCGTAGCTTCAATGGAATCGCCCACAGCTGTCGTATTGTCGACTTTCTCGCCCTCATGGCCGCTGTAACCTTACTACTGGCCCACCTAAACAGCCACCTCTCCGAGGCAGATAATCCCATCGCTCACCAGTATCACAGCGACCGCGCCATGATTGAGCAACTGCTTGAGAATATGAAAGAGGTCAACCGACTCAGCTCTGATGCGCTCAGTGCACAAAGTGCCGACTTGCTCCGTCGACTATTGAATGTCGAGTCCGAGTCTACTGATGGTGCTTCGCGCCCAGGCAAAAAAGTGAGCGTGGAAGGAGCCGGAACCGAGACTACGCCATCAGAGCAGGACAGCGACTCTGTCGTGAGCGTCCACATACCTTACTTTGGCGTGATCAAGATTTCCCGTGAGGGCCTGGGCAAGGAAGAAGTCCCCAGACCACAAGCTATCTCTACGACACACAGTCGCCCGACTTCATCGCAGGTAACAGCCAGATCCATCACCGCCGGTACAGAACCGTCAATTGCCGAAGGCAACCTGCGCCCGTCCAGGCTTGCTAATTCCCCTGGACTTCAACACATGGGCGCCCATTCACCGGTCGATGCTGACTTCGGCAACGACGAGGCTCCTTCCCTAACGCCGAATCCATATTCGGGAAGCCAGGCACAAATGGCAACGCTGCCTATTCCGGCTGCTGGTGCGACGGATGTTTCGACACCATTTGCATCAAATTTCCAACCCATGTGTTCAGATCCTTTCTTGCAGCAACAGGAGTACCCCGGGCTGGTTGCTGGTGCAGACGATTGGGCGTTTCAGGGCGTTGATCTGGCTTTCTTTGAGAGTTTGATGAGGAGTGCTGGCAATGATGGGAATCAGAGTATGGAGTGGAATACGGTTCCGAATATGATCATGAGCGATAAACGCTGACGCGCGTCCTTTGATACGTGAAAAGGAGCCGGGTTATGTTCCGTGTAGCTAGAGCATAATAGACATAGACTTCGTCAAAGTAAGGCAGCAACATTAGGCTGAGATTGACGATTGCACTGTCATCATGTTTAGCCGTTTCACCGAGTTGCGATGGTAATGTTGCTTAATGGAAGCTAAATCAGTATCTCATTCGTTGTTTATGTAGGGAGAAAAGAAGTCCAGGTTATGGGAAGGGAGAGAACCTGAATATGTACGCCCCGCACTAATTGAATAAGGCAATCTCTACCAACATACATCGCCAGCAGCTCACTTCCTCCAACAGGGAGTAATAGTACGAGGCCTGGCCTTATGTGCATAGGAATGATGGCTGGAAATCCGTAGCTCCGCTTGATCACGTACAGCGATTCCGATGTCCAGCGCTTCATACTTAGTAGCATGAAGAATGCAGCATATTACGTGTTCGCACTTCACCAGTCTTTGTAGGCCTTCGAGGAAGTCCTACTCGATTGTCATGAGGGAGGAGAATATATTGGATGCGAGTAGAAAAGGAGGGATCGTAGTAGTTCTAAAGACGATTCATTGGTATGATGTCACTTTTTTTTTTTTTTTTTTTTTTTAAAAAAAACCGACACATGACTGGGCTTAAACCACGAGTACTTTTGGCTGGACTGATTGGAATTATCGACGAAAACATATTGCATTTACCATTGTGAGGTAAAAGAGACTTGCAAGTTTTGTAAGCTGACTACGCAATTTCAGCTGGTTGGGTCGCCGTGATTCTGTGAGGAGCGTCCCCAATTGCAAAGCAACGTTCGTTCTGCAACCAATACTTTGCAGCAGTTTATCCCGTCTATACGCGATAGACTTGGTCTTATCGAACTTAACACAGTAACAGGGACCTATTTCATCCAATATTGAACGAACACGAAAACTCGCTCTAAGGAATCTCTATTGGCGTATATGTAATGAGATCTATCTCGCTTTACACGATCCAGTCTAGTCCATCTCTTTGGATTTACGTTCCAATCTGAGAGCAGTCAACTCTAGGAAGTGAAATAAGAAAACGCCTTCTCCATCTGCGCATGAAGCAGATGCACGTGAGCAGGCATAGGCAAGTCAAGATGATCTGCGTCGACCGATAGGGTCATCACATCCTTCAAGTACTTGTCCCAACCGTTCGGGCCTAGATCTGCCTTCGTCTTGTCCGGAACCAAACATGCCATAGGCGACAGCTTGGGATCCTCCATGTACCCTGGATATGCTTTTGTGGGGATGCCTTCATCCGCCAGCTTCTTCATTACTGTAGGATCGCCAGAAATGCGTGTAACAAGACCCTTCTCAGCCCAGATAATAGCTGTTCGAGCAGGTAGCTCCTTGGAAGTCATGGGGGGCGGGTTGTATTGCCTCATGGCAACAAAGTATGCGCGCAAATGCTCCTCAGTCATGGCCGATGCATGCCAAAGGCCATCTTTGGCGACGGCGGCACCGAATACGGCGACACCAGTCTTCGATTCTTCATTGATCGCATTCAGGTCGAGCAGCGCCGGTCGCGGACAGCACAGATCGATGATGACAAGACCGTCTACCTTGCGACCAGTGGTGGCCAATTGTCGACACACCTCATATGCCACCATACAGCCGGCAGAAAAGCCGCCAATATAGAACGATCCCTTGGGCTGTGCCTTCACGAGCGCAGCGACGATGAGCTTGGCCACTCCTTCGATGCCAACCTGAGGAGTCAACCTGGTCGGGCAGCGGAGAAAGGGTGAATCGATACCATAAACGGGCATCTTGGACTTGAAAGCTGGCAGGTGGATGTAGGTTGCAATTGACCCAGTGCCGTCGGCCATTAAGTAGAAGGGGGTCTTCTCGGCACTTGGACGACCCTGAAGTAAGGTCACCCTGACATTGGGAGATGGCGAGGTGTCATTGACATTCTCAATGGGTTGTACTTCTTGCCACTTCGAACCCTCCCCTTCCTGTGGTGTCGCAACTTTTACGATGCTCGATCCTGAAGAAACGGATTCTGGCGCTTGAAACGGCCTAGAGCTATGGCTCTCAGGCATGGAAGCTTCAGAACTGGAAGACATCCAGCTATCCTTGGATTTTGGATATTCTTTGGAGGTTGCTGGGCCTCCGAAAGCACGACGAAGATCACCGACAGTGGGATATTCGAAGACGAACGAAGCTGGTAGATCCATACCCGATTCGGCCCTCACTGTAGCAGTAACCTCGATTGCCATGATGGAATCAACACCGAAGTCAGCTATATTGGAGTCGTCTGAGAAGTCCGAAGGGTCGCTACCGGTAGACTTTGCGATGCTACTTATGATAATATCGAACACTCCCGCATCCGGCACCTCGTCTCGCTGCACTTGGCTAGCCTGCTGCTCAGCTGGCCGCGATGCAGCGGTGTCATTTTTCTTGGTTTCCTCGGCGACCGGCTTGTGCGCAGGAGTACTGTGATTGGATCCCGCATGTCCTCCTTCGAGGATGTTCTTCCAGACAACTCTGGGTAACTCCTGATATCTCAGTCCGATGCATTGCATGACCATGCTCGAAGACTCGGTATCGAAAATGAACGCATCACAGAATGCCGTATCCTTCTCCCACTTAGAAACACGGGTATACGTCATATACTGTCTGCCAGGGACGAAGTCAACTGTTTGTTTGACACTTTCAAAACCCATCACGATGAATGTTGTACGTGGATTGCGATTGGGGTTTCCATTCACCATGAAGCCAGCTAAATGTGCGAGAGCCTCACTCCAGTATGGCGAAAATGTGAAGCGACTACCGGCAGGATCGTTCTTGAGAACAACCTTCGCCACAGCCTCCTGGAAATCACTGGCCAAGTAACCTTCCTGGATACCTTTGAAAGATGCATCAAACTCAACGGCGTTGGCAAACAACGCATAAATAACATCCGGTTGCATTCTGTGACCTGAACCCTCCATAGAATTCTTAATCCTCTCCTCCATCTTGGCCTTGATGAAGTATGACATTCGGTCCCAATCAGCTTGAGTCTTCTCAGGAGTGTGGGTCTGAACTCTGATGGAGCCGAGGTTGTGCGACTTCTGTGCGGACATCGCCTTGAACGATATCATGACCGTGTCCGAAGATGGACTCTCCATGACACCTGTTGTAATGAGCTCTCCATCCACGCCGACAAGACTCTTGGTAAGGGGAGCGAGGAGCTCGGGGTCATGAAGGGTAAGGCTGGGCCCAGTTACATCCTTCCTACCGCTGTACTCAAAGGCATACTTGGCAGCTGTCAAGGCCGCATCGCAGAAAACACTTCCAGAAGCAAGTCCAACTGACTGCATCTTGTGGCCGTTGATGAGTTCCAAAAATGCGGGATCAGAAATGGAAGCTCGAAAGGTTACCTCGATCTTCGGAGAGGAAGACTTCTTGACGAGATGTTGTGCACAAGTAGCAAAATAAGGTTCTGGAGCAGGAACTGGAGCCGAAGATTTGTCTAGGATGGGATTACCGTACTTCCCCTCTTCGGTCCAGGTCAGCCAGTAGTCCTTCATGTCCCATGCATAGGAGGGAAGCATCAATAAATCGAGATTCGTCTCGTATGGCCTGTGAAGTGCAAGCCAGTCAACGTTAACACCATTCATATAAGCCGCTGCGAGGGTATTGGAAATCGATGTCCAGTTACTATTGGCTGCATCAATTGTATGCATGATCTTGACAGAGGGAATTGAGAGGGTAGTACGGACAAAAGATGTGCACACTGCGGCAGGACCAAGTTCGAGCCAGATTGGGTCGTTGAACTTGGACTTCACGGCATTCAGCCCACCGACAAAGTCAACCGGATTACGGGTCTGCTGGGCCAGATAGTCTTGGTTAAAGACACCTGGTCGATCAATCACGGATGCAAGTAGTGTCGAGGCCACGGGAATCTTGGGTGCTGAATATGTAACGCCTCCAGCAAGAGAGACATAATCTCGTAGAATTGGATCCACCTGAAATGAATGAAATGCGTAAGGAACTGGTAGTCTTGTCATGCGAACTTTCACATTCTGTGCCGTAGTGTCTGCCTCGAATTGCGCCAAATCCTCAGAAGTCCCGCTGACGACAGTGGCACTGGTGCTGTTTACACATGCAACGTTGCAAGAAGAGGACTGTAGTCGGTTGATACGTTCTTGCACTGCTTTTACCGAAGTTGAAACAGCGAGCATGGCACAAGACCCAGATTCGCAGTGTTCCAAAAGTAAGAGCGCACGACGACCGACAAGATACAAAGTATCTGCCAGCGAAAGAACTCCAGCGGCGTGCAGGGCAGCATACTCCCCGAGACTATGGCCCATAACCATGGCAGGCTCTATTCCAGATGATCGCCAGAAGGCCGTGAGGGCCATTTCCAATGTAATGATGGCAAGTTGCAACTGCGCCGCGTCTTTAGTTGACATGTCGATCCCATCATTGGTTATTATGTCTAGGAATGGAGGAAACTCGTTGATGGCACAAATCTCCACGCACACGTTTACGGTTTCTCGGAAAATGGTGCTGGTACGATATAATTCGGCGCCCATGCCCGCATAGTGAGACCCTTGTCCCGTAAATATGAAGACTATGGGCGGCTCTTGCGACGACGTAGGCGACGACGCCATGTCCGGTGCTTCCAGCTTGGTGATTAACTCTTGAGTGGATGACGCAGTGCAGGCGAATCTGAAGGGGTGGTGCATCCTCCTTGCAGTGGTTGTGTACGCAATGTCTTCGATTCTGGCAGCTGGATTTGCCCGCAACCACTTGACAAACTTGTCTTTGTTTCCATGATAAGAGGCGTTCGTTCGGGCGGAAGAGGTAACAACGTGGCTAGATCGGGGATCCGCAGCGCGGTGCTTGTCACCAGCGGGGGCGAAGTCTTCCAATAGCATGCATGCGTTACCACCTGCTGCATCAAAGTTGTTCAACAAGATACGTCTCGGCTTGCCAGACTCATTGTTGAACGCTTTAGGCTCTGATGGGATGTCGATATTAAACTCTGAGAGCGGTGGAAATCTTGGGTTCAGAACGTGAGGCATGCCCACTTGGGGTGGCATAATGTTTTTCCTAAACATCATGATGCACTTGAGTAGTTCCGCCATACCGGCTGCCGCTTCACCGTGACCGATGTTAGCCTTTACACCCCCTACAACCAAGGGTCCATTGGCACGACGCCTGTGCTTGAAGGTGTTAGCAACAGCACCCATCTCTGCTGGATCTCCAATTTGAGTGCCGGTCCCATGCATTTCAACGTAAGAGATGTCGTCGGGAGAGACCTGCGCATTGCGCATAATTTTCCGGAAAAGTCGTTCCTGAGCGGCTGCGTCTGAGGTCGTAATGGACGTAGAATTACCTGAATGGTTTCTGCCTGAGGCGCCAACGACTGTTAGGATATTGTCATTGTGTGCAACAGCATCCTCAAGTCGTTTGAGCACCACAGCGCCAACAAAATCGCCACGACAATACCCATCGGCATCATCACGGAATGTCTTACAATTGCCGGTGTTAGACAATATACCAGAGTCGCAGAGACATGTGAAAGAGTGCGGCCAGCTGAGGATGTTGCCGGCACCTGCAACCGCCATATCTATATCTTTTGATAATAGGCTCATGCATGCTAAATGAATGCCTGCCGTAGTACCTGCACAAGCGGAATCGAGGGAGTAGGTCGGGCCCTCCCATTTGAACTGCCAGGCAAGCCGTCCAGGACCGAACGCGCGCTGAATACCCTGTAGAGTGTACGAATCGCACCCAATAATTGGATGGCTGTGTTCAAGCCAGTCATCAGTGCACTGTCCAAAAAATGAAGCGATACGATTAGGATCCGTTGTTCGGGTTTTTCCGTCTGAGTAACCGGCCAGTTCAAGAGCCTCATAGGTGCTCATAAGAAACTGCCTATGCGCTGGGTCCATTAAGACTGCCTCTCTGGGCGAAATGTGGAAAAAGCGAGAATCGAAGTGTCCGGGATTGTCCATGAAACAGCCATATCTTGTCGTCATCTTGCATCTTTTGTCGCCACGCTCATGGTCTTCGCAATAAAATTCATCTACATCGAAGCGCTCCTTAGGAACTTCCTGGCATAGATCCTGTTTAGACATAATGACATCCCAAAACTCGTCGACATTGTCACTCCCCGGACCTCGCCCAGCCATTCCTACGATCGCAATGCGGCCAGTCGGCAAAGCTGCAGCTCCCTCTTCTGTATCGAGCAGAGAATGTTGATCTTGAACGGAGACGTCTCGACCGGCCGCCTTCAAAACACTAGCTAAGTAGGGTGCATGGCTACTGGATCCCAGCTGAATCACCCTGATAGCACCTTCTCCGTCAAGCTTGGATTTGAGCCCCGCAAAGGCCTGTATAAGGTCCAGAGGACGAGCCAGAACTTGCGAGCAGATAGCCCTGAGCATCTCTCCCCAATTAGCATAATTAGACGCAGGTTCGTCCATGCCCGAAAGATTATGACTTGAACAGCTGAGGGGTTTATTCAGAAATGTGGAGTTGGTGCCGACCATAAAGTCAATCTCGGCGCTGGAGATGCTGAGAGTATGTTGAAGAGCCTTGATTTCTAAAGGATTCTTCGCGAGATTTTTTATAGCGGGACATTGATCCATGCAAACTTGAAGCACAGATGGGGGACCAATGACGGTACTCCACCCAGCTCCTGTTACACCCACCTTTGCTCTCTTAGTTAATGGAATGCCGTTGTTCTGTTGAAAGTGGTGGAGAGCTTTGCGAAGGTCATCTGATGAGATTCCCAGTACAGCCCATCCCCAGACACCAGGCTGATTCTCCACAGCCCTAGATCTCACCGAGGCGAGCTTGCAAACTCTAACAACCAATCGGCCTACTTCCAGGCAAGCGTCGTACAACGTCTCAAAATCCTCGGCAATAGCTAAAGCCGACATCGTGAGCAGGCCTCCTGAAATCCCAAGCCATTCAGTTGGAGCATCCGGGCGGATGAGGTATGGTTCTCGCTTCGCCCATTGGAGAAGAGTTCCGGCTCTGACAGCGTGGAGTAGGAGAGCCCGAACCATCCCGAATTCGTCAGCACTGTGGCGGTATCTGTCGCCCAGTTCTTGGAGGCTCGAGAAATGGCCTAGGCTATCTCGTAAAGCAGGATCCATCGTAAGAGTCTTGGCTTCCGCGTGAATATCATTGGCGAGTTGGTCCAAGAATGACTTGAGCCATGGTGTCGATGCAGCCTGTCTGAAGAGTTGGTCGATACCATCGATCCATGGATCTGTCTGGTCCCCAAAGAGGAAAACCGCCGTTGCCGCTGACGACGGCAATGTCCTACCAGCTATCATTTTACTTGAACTTCCAAGAATAGACAGTCGTGCGTATGTGATACGGATCGGGAGCGGATTACGCGAGGCCAGAGAATCTTTACCAGCACTGTAGGGAGATGCTGACTTTGATTGACTCCTTTTTCGAATCCAACTAAAACGATGATTTGGTGGGGTAAGATTGCTGAGACTTCTTTACCGGCGGCCGGGTTGAAACATCAGTAAAGTCCGACTTTGGAGAGACTCATTTCAGAAGTTTTATATGAGCTCAAGATTTACTCGAGTTCACTGCTTGCTTGGAGTTAAGGATTTATTGCTGTCTTTTATGGGCCCCCCAAGCTGTCGCCAGCCAGTGTTCCACTCCCAATCAAGATGAGCGAGTGGATCTGCAAGTCCCATTTTTTGGCCGATTCATCAAAATCTCCGGATTTGGGAAGGCTCCGTAAGATTCCAACATATTGGCTGCGCTACGCTCATGCAAGGCTGCATGTGCCGATCCCTCAATCCAGTTCGACATGGCATTACATAAGTATGTCCGAGCACTCGTACATCCGAGAGCCTGATGGAATTCCAGGTCTTTGCAATGTCGACATTGTTCAGGCAGCTACGCGCTACGCTATTTCGCCGAACGCACCTTCGGCTCAATGATTGCTATACTTCAGGCAAGATGATGACTGGCGAACTTTTGGGGGCCGGCCGGAAGTCTTGGCCTGCTGAGACTAGTGCTGTATTGAGACTCGCTATTATTCTGGTACAACCTTGGCAGCATTCTTGGTCTTGGAGGTCCTATCCATTATCACCGCACCTCGCTCGGCTCCTTGAAAATTTGCATACTCCCATTCAGTCGACACTCCTTGGCAGTCCTACTTCTTCTCTTTGGAGAAATTATCGAAGCGAAACGTAAGTAGCGACCTTTGTAGACCTAGAGCTCAGCCGTTGAGACCTGAGGTTAAGCGAAAATCACTGGATAATCTGGTACCACAGCCTTGCGGTCCGCTCGAGTGCGGTGTCCTTACATGGCTGTATTTGGCATGATTCATGAGTCTCCATTTCGGTAAATTTCTCGCTGCAAGTCACGCAACTGAACAAGATGATTCGTTGCCATGAAGGGAAACTAGCGACTGACCTGCATTTTATTAAGTCCTACATGAGCTGCCGTGCCGCACCTATGCCTGTACCTTCGCCGTTCCGCCGTGTATACTGATTCTTGTTGTGCCGTTCTCTTCTTCCGCGTTGCCTTAGGTTCGCAGCTTTGAGGATCATCGGTCTGTCCGAACCCTCCCTAGTGTCTGCACGCTCTTTATCTCTGCCCGTAGATATTGTTACATCTCGTGCTTGACGGCAATTATATCGTTATCCAGCGTATGTAATCCTGACTAGAGCTTCAGGGGCCTCAGACGAGGGAGATAAGGTGCGCTCTGATTTCAGCCAAGAAAAGGCACTGGGTCCTGATCCAGTCGAGGCGCTGTTGAGAACCACACGAGAGATTCTTGCTTTCATGCAATGAGTTGTCGCTGACTTAAAGTTGGGCCGAAATTCTCCCACCGTTCCCCCATATGTGGGAACGTTCGCATTTCACTAAGATATCCTGGTGTGTGATCGCTGGCCACCTCCAGTGAGATTCCGCTACCAGTTCCGCAACATTTTCCGCATCTACCAACTTTTTTTGCCGCAGTTGGACCGAGGCCGGAAGCAATGCGTGCTAGCCCAGGCATTTCATTGGATCGGCAGCTGACTTCGCAAATAGCCTCCCGATCAATTATTCTGCGAGGCGAACCGCAAGTACACTTCGGTGTATTCCGGTCTAACAAACACAGATTGTGGGTACTCTGGAGCAGGGGGTGGGGCGGGCAAGTCCCGCCTCCGGAGAAACCTCGGAGCCCGCTTCCGGAGCCCGCTCTCGGAGCCCGCTCACGGAGACCGGCTAAAATGATATGGAAATTCAGAACACCGTACCTGATTTTTCCCCTCATCAAGTGCCGATCGCTCTAAGGATACGTCTCGCTTATCCCTTCGTGGAGACATGCATGCTGCATATGCAGACGCTTATACTGCCTGAACCAAAGAGAATCGGTGACAGGCGGTATGGGCCCGGGACCGCTTCAGTACAGCCATGCTGCCCATGGAAAACGATGCTGCTCGTCTACAGGGCAAATCCATATTCTACTTGATGCGTACCTAGATATCCATGTAACCTCTTGCCTAATTTTACGCTCATCCCTGTCAGGGGCCCTTTTCTTATCTCGACTCTATCTCAACGCGCTGACCTGACCTGCAGAGTATGGCAACATATTTCAGCCCGCCACCAACATATACAAGATGTATTATTCCAAAACCGCCGAAAAGAATTCGGGAGCGGGAATGATCCCATGTAGGTTGTCGTGGCTTTTGCCTTCTGTCAGTGTTTTATTGCGGTGACGAAGCACGACCGTACCAGCTACAAACGCGGAATCGGCTCTATAACAGCAGCTCATAGACATCCCACGTCCAAATCATTTCCCCTCCCACATTTTTTTTTTTTGGGAAAGCCTGCTATTAATCTGCGAACATCAGTCTGATATAAGGTAGCTCACACTACCAAACTGTCAAAACAGAACGGGATAGCAAAGTAGCCGTAGGGCTGAACTTGTCGGGTGACTGAAGTCAGAGTGCACTTTAGCTGAGTTTTTCCTCTAAGAAGATGGCCTTTACCAGAGGGAATGGCTCTGGTGATATTGCTATTGTAGGCTTGTCATGTCGTTTCCCCGGAGAGGCGTCAAACCCATCAGAGTTTTGGAATTTGTTGAAGAGCGGCCGGAATGGCTACTCGCAGACGACGGACAGATATAACGCCGACGCTTTTCACCATCCACAAACTCACGGCAACCGACAAAATGTGATACCGGTCAAAGGGGGCTATTTCCTGAAGCAGGACCCATACGTATTTGATGCAGCATTTTTCAACATCACGGCCGCAGAGGCGATGGCGTTGGACCCGAGACAGCGCATTGCTATGGAAGTCGCCTACGAAGCTCTAGAAAACGCCGGCATGCCACTTCAGCGAGTATCAGGCTCACAAACTGCCTGCTTCATGGGCTCGTCAATGAGTGACTATCGAGATGCAGTGGTCCGGGACTTCGGGCACTACCCCAAATATCACATTCTTGGCGTCAGCGATGAGATGATTTCTAACCGTATCTCCCACTTTTTGGACATCCACGGTCCGAGCGCCACCATTCAAACGGCTTGCTCATCCAGTTTGGTGGCGACTCACGTAGCCTGCCAAAGCATAAGGTCGGGAGAGTCGGATATGGCCATTGCTGGGGGAGTAGGTTTGATTTTCGGCACAGAAGGCACTATGCACCTCAACAACCTTGGTTTCCTCAATCCGGAGGGACATTCCAGGTCCTTCGACGCAAACGCCGGCGGATACGGTCGCGGTGAGGGCTGTGGCGTCCTCATACTGAAGCGACTGGATTCGGCTGTTCGAGATGGCGATACTATCCGAGCCGTTATCCGTGCCTCTGGCGTTAACTCAGACGGCTGGACTCAAGGTGTGACCATGCCCTCGATGGATGCTCAGGCGGCACTCATGAAGTACGTGTACGAGTCAAATGGCCTGGACTATGGTTCAACTCAATATGTTGAAGCGCACGGCACCGGCACCAAAGTGGGCGACCCAATCGAAACAGAAGCAATACACCGCACCATTGGCCAATCCAAACCATCACGAAAAAAACTCTTCGTCGGCAGTGTCAAGCCAAATATCGGCCATCTTGAGGCAGCCGCAGGGGTCGCAAGTATTATCAAGGGAGTGCTGGCCTTGGAACGAGGACTCATCCCACCAAATATAAATTTTTCCAAGCCAAACCCTTCCATTCCGCTCGACGAATGGAACATGGTAGTGCCCACTAGATTGACGCCTTGGCCCGCCGCGCAGGTAAAGCGTATGAGCGTCAGTGGTTTTGGTATGGGCGGTACAAATGCGCATTTAGTGATGGAGGCGTACAACAACCCAGCGGTGTTTGGTAAATCTATCAACGGGGTCAGTTCTTCAAAGACCAATCAGAAGAAGCTCTTCGTTTTTAGCAGCCAGGATAGAGCTGGCTTCAAGCGTATTAGCAAAACGTTGGTAGAGCATCTGGATAGCCTTGGGTCGGCCGGATCGAGTCCTTCATACCTTGCCAATCTTGCACACACCTTGGCAGTTGCTCGATCCGGTCTGGCATGGAAAGAGACCTGTTTCGCAGAGAGCTTAGCTAATCTTCGCGAGCAGCTTCTGACGGTGGTGGGAGAAAATGCTATCCGAGCACCAAATGGCCCGCCACGCATCGGGTTTGTCTTCACTGGCCAAGGCGCTCAGTGGGCTCGGATGGGCGTCGAAATGCTAGAACGGAGTGTGTTCAGCGATTCTGTTGTGAGGTCTACTGGTTTCCTGAAAGAGATGGGTTGTGATTGGGACCCTGTCACGGAGCTGTTCAAAGAAGGAAAGGAGTCTCGACTCGGCGTGCCCGAGATCAGTCAACCTATCTGTTCGGTACTCCAGATTGCCCTTGTTGACGAACTTAAGTCATGGGGAGTACGGCCGTCCAGAGTGGTGGGCCATTCCAGCGGTGAGATTGGCGCAGCTTATGCCATGGGTGCTTTGTCCCATCGTGATGCCTTGGCGGCGGCTTATTTCAGAGGTACGGCCTCCGCTGGGCTCATCAAGAAGAAGCAAACCGGGGGAATGATGGCTGTAGGCTGTTCTCGAGACGAGGCCCAGAAGCTAATGACGGAGACGAAGCTTCAAGCGACAATCGCCTGCGTCAACTCTCCATCCAACGTCACCGTCTCCGGCGATATCACAACCCTGGAAGCACTCCGCGCGATTCTTGATGAGCGCGGCGTCTTCGCTCGACAACTCAAAGTTGAGGTCGCTTACCATTCTTCCCACATGTACCTTTGCTCTGGAGAATACTATGCCTCGATAGCTGATCTTGGGCAAAGTCCATTTGAGGGGAGAGATCAGCAGCCACCCATCACTATGGTGTCCAGCGTCTTCGGCAGCGAGGTCGAAGTCGAGCAATTAGGTCCCTGTTATTGGGTCCAGAACCTTGTGAACCCCGTGTTATTTACAGATGCGGTTAAGGAGATGGTGTCGCCTGCCGACGCTAACGGTGAGAAAGTCGTGGATTTGCTTGTCGAAATTGGCCCACACAGTGCTCTTGGCGGCCCTATCGAGCAAATCCTATCCAGCTACGGAATCAAGAACGTCAATTACGCGTCGATGCTGGTACGCGGTCAAAGTGCTCTCGAGACCAGCTTGAGCCTCGCAGCGCAACTCTTCCGTGAAGGAGTACCGATGAACGTTTCCCAGGCCAACGACGACTCAAATTGCCGTCTATTAACAGATCTTCCTCCGTATCATTGGAACCACTCCGAGAGGTTCCGTGCAGAATCCCGTATGCACCGGGAATTAGCCGCTCAGCAATTCCCAACAAAGACTCTCATCGGCTCATCGCTTCCAAGAATGGACGAAAGCGAGCGCCTGTGGCGCAGCTTCATCCACCTCGACGACGAACCCTGGCTCCGCGGTCACACAGTTGGGACGACAGTGCTATTTCCAGGTGCCGGAATGATCAGCATTGTACTTGAAGCCGCCCAGCAGATAGCAGACCCCGGTAAGACAGCCTTCAGTTTCAAAATACGCAACATCTCTTTCTTGGCCGCAATAGCTCTTCCTGAAGGTATGGCAACCGAAGTTATTGTCCACATACGACCCCATCTCCTTGCCACTTCGGGCTCCACACCAGCCGCATGGTGGGAATTCACAGTGTCCTCCTGTGCAGGACCTGCCGGTCAGCTGCGAGATAATTGCCGCGGGTTGATAAGCATCATCTACAGGGAAGGCAGGAGCCCGCAAATGGCGCATGAAGATGCCAGGTTAGAGGCTTCCCATATCGCTAACTATCACAGCACTCTAGCTGAATGTCCTGAAGCATGTTCCAAAGATTTCTTCTATGAGCGCTTCATCAAGTCATCGATACCTTACGGTGAGGTGTTCCAAGGAGTTGAGAACTGCCATCCAGGCGCCGGCAAGACTTGTTACGATGTGAAGCTTATTGAAGTTACCGAAACTTTCAGTAAGGGCAAACCGGAACGGCCGTTCCTTATCCACACGGCAACTCTCGATGCCGTGCTGCAAGGCTGGTTAGGAAGCACCTGCCATACCAACCACAATAAAGGCGACTTCGGTCTAAATAAGCCAATGGTGCCAACGGCGATCAGTGAACTAGAGATCTCTGTTGGAATGCCCGCGGATGCGGGATACACGCTGCCTGGATTCTGCCGCTCGCGCAGGCATGGCTTCGACGACTTTTCCTCCAACATCACCATCTTCGACAAAGATCTGTCTAAAGTCTTATTATCCGTAGTTGATTTCCAGACTTCACCATTGGAGCTGGATGAGGAGGAGGGGAAGGCAGGTGGACAATTAGACGTTAATTCCGCTGATATTGCCTTCGAGGTCCGGTGGAACTACGCACTAGATGTGATGAGACCCGAAGAAATCAGCAAAGTCGTACTTGGTATTGATACCGATAGGCTTGTCCAGGTGAGTCCTATTCCTTGGCATTGGTGACTATCGGAACATTACTGCTGACACAAGTCTATGGTATGCAGCTAGCTCAAATGGCAATCCACCAGCATCCGGCAACCAATGTCATTGAGTTGATCCAGAGCCCTGAAGACCTATCGCAAAGCGTTATGTCCAAATTGCCAAGCGGTGTCATACTCTCCTCCCAAGTTCGATACGCTATGATTGATGATGGAAGTGGCAATCCCACCGCTGCAGGCGTTGATGAGAACGTGTTCGGAAAGCCATTTAAACTTGGCACAATCAACACTCCTGAATCCAAAGACATTGCACATGCGGATTTAATTCTCATTCCGCACAAAGTCAGCGGTAATCTCGCGGGAAGTCCCGACGGCATTTTAGAGCGCCTGAGTCGCATGGTCAAACCTGGTGCTGCTGTGATTATTGCTGCGCCTGCTGCTGCCGGTGATATTGAAGTGACCGCATCGCCAATATTGGAAACTAAGGGTTTCGAACTCGTTTCTACTATGCCAGCACGAACTGAACGTCTTGTCCTATACAGACATACTGGCAGCAATGAGAGACAGCTCACCGATGGTGTAGGCCGAGAGGGGATCGTCATTCTTGAACCGAGCCCATCTTCGACCGAGTCTCAATTGCTTTCGAAACATTTGGAGGACACTCTGGAGGGTCAAGGCTACTTTGTAGCGAGTAGAAGAGGATTTGATGACCTGACTGCTGTCGATGGCAAAACCTGCATATCGCTACTGGAACTAGAGAATCCTCTATTGGCGGATCTTTCCGAGTCTGATTTCCAGGGCATTCGAAAACTGATAGTGAGTTGCGAGCGTCTTGTGTGGCTCACATGCGGCGACAATCCATCGTTCGGGCTTATCGATGGCCTAGCACGATGCGTTAATGGCGAAGTGGGAAGCAAACTCCAGGTCTTGCATCTCAGCAACGAAGGAATGCAGCATGGCCCCTCCCTTACAGCACGCATACTTAGGTCATCCGACACAACAGACAAAGAGTTTCGAGAACAGAACGGTCTTCTTCAAGTGCCGCGTGTTTACAACAGCCCTAACGAAAACAATCACATTCGCACCCACCTTGAGGATTCAACTCAAAATATGAGCCTCAACGATGATAGCGCCTGTTTCCGCCTTACAATCGGTAAGCCTGGTCTTTTAGACAGCTTGCATTTTGTTCGCGATGAGATCTCACCGCTTATACCGCTTGCCGATGACGAGTTAGAGGTCCAAGTCAAAGCCACTGGTGTCAACCTTCGAGACATCATGGTTTGTATGGGCTTGATCCCTGTGACTGGGCTCGGCCAGGAAGCCAGTGGCATTGTCCTCAGGACGGGCAGCCGGGCAGCCCAGTCATTTGAGCCTGGGGACCGCGTCAGCACCGTCTCGATGGGCGGTAGTCACGCAACCAAGACGCGATGCGACTTCCGGGTCACAGCTAAGATGCCTGATATAATGTCGTACGAAGAGGGAGCATCGGTGCCAATAGTACATGTGACGGCATACTATGCCCTCGTCAGACTCGCTAAGCTCCGCCCTGGGCAGTCGGTGCTGATTCACGCAGCAGCAGGGGGCGTGGGACAAGCGGCAGTACAGTTGGCGAAGCATCTTGGCCTGGTTACCTATGTGACCGTGGGCACAGAAGATAAGCGTTGGTTTATCATGGAGCAGTACGGTATTCCTGAAGAGAACATCTTCAACTCGCGCGATAGCAGCTTCGCCAAGGGTATTCACCGTGTGACAGGTGGACGGGGCGTTGATTTTGTCCTCAATTCCTTGTCCGGAGAGCTCCTTCGCGTGTCGTGGACTTGTCTTGCCACCTTCGGGACATTTGTTGAGATTGGTCGGCGAGACGTCACAGACAATATGCGCCTCGACATGCGACCCTTCAGCAAAAGCTGTACCTTTACTCTTTTCGACATTCCAACACTCATCAATGAGGACCCGGCTGCGCTAGGCAAGGCACTGGAAGAAGTCTTCCAGCTCTTACACGAGGGTGTTCTTCACGTGCCATACCCTATGACCGTGTACCCCGTTGGCAAACTCCATGATGCGTTCCGCGTCATGCAACACGGAAAACATCATGGCAAAATGGTTCTGTCATTCAGTCAAGACAAGGCTGAAGCTCCGGTATTATCCAAGGCCAAAGACTCGCTCAAACTTGACTCCAGCGCAACGTACCTCTTCATTGGCGGCCTCGGTGGCTTGGGTCGCAGTCTTGCTAAAGAGTTTGTAGCATCTGGGGCTCGGCATATTGCTTTCATCTCACGTTCTGGGGACACCAGACCTGAGGCTAAGGTTACTGTGAATGAGCTAGCAACATTGGGAGCCGAAGCCAAAGTTTTCTGGGGTGATGTTGCAGACAAATACTCTTTCCTCGACGCCATGAGGCAATGCTCACAGCAACTCCCACCTGTCAAAGGAGTCATCCAGATGGCTATGGTACTCCGCGACACTATGATTGAGAGTATGTCACACAAGGATTGGGTAATAGGGTTAAGACCAAAGGTCCAGGGGACATGGAATCTGCACCAATATTTTGATCATATGCGACCGCTTGATTTTATGGTCTTCGCATCGTCCATTTCCGGCCTCATCGGGAATCCTGGACAAGCCCAATACAATGCTGGAAATTCTTATCAAGACACCTTGGCCCATTACCGCCGCGCTCAAGGACTCAAGGCCGTCTCTATTAACTTAGGTGTTATGCTTGATGTTGGTGTCATTGCCGAATCAGTCGAACATAATTTCAAGGTCTGGGAACAGGTCCTGGGCATTCGTGAGCCTGCTTTCCATGCTCTGATGAAGAGTGTAATAAATGGCCAACAGCAGAAACGGAGGGGCGTCGGCAAAGACTGCCCTGCGCAGATCTCCGTTGGTCTGGGCACTGCTGATATGTTAGCCCTTCATCATCTTCCTAGTCCGCCATGGTTCCAAGATTCACGGTTTGGGCCATTGGCTGTTGCAAGCACTTCGGCCAATAATGCTGATAGCGAAGGTGCTGGAGCAGCCCCCACCGCCTCCTTGGCAACTAGGTTGACTGAGGCCGGCAACAAACAAGATCATGCTGCAGCAACCGAGATCATCACAGGTGCATTAGTCAAGAAGACAGCGGATATCCTGCGAATGCCCTCATCTGAGGTCGACCCAAGCCGGCCTATGTACTCATACGGCGTCGACTCGCTTGTGGCAATGGAGGTCAGGAATTGGATCACTAGAGAGATGAAAGCCAACATGGCTTTGTTGGACATCCTGGCGGCCGTACCTATGGAAACGACTGCAGCCCAGATTGCACAAAAAAGCAAGCTGGTGGGAGCTCTGGCGTAATGATGGTAGATATAGATATAGACGTTTTCCTTCCAGAGTAGATCAATGTTATGTATGCGTTGACTTCTTCTTAGCTCATCGCATGCCCTGCGCCTTTCACAAGGAGTGTACTCTTGTCCTGGAAAACTTGTGTGGTCGCGCTCTCAATGGTTTGGATATCTGCCGAAGTTTGGACTCTACCCCCTCCCATGAATAGGACGAGATGAGTCTCGGAGAGCGCGTCGCGCATTTTCTCGAAATCTTGCTCGCGATCCGTGAAGTCTGATGAAGTATGAGCTGGATTGTATGCAGGATTGATTGTAGGAGTATAGGTCTCGGATATACGAGAGATTTCTATATATTCTAAGCCATGGGCTACATAGTCCGAATAGACTCGGCATTACAGGGGTCCATTTCAAAAATTTTGTCTCGCGCGAAGACTTTGCGGGTGACACAGTTTAACCTAATATTTGTTAGAATTGTCGAGGTCATGACCGTGTTTCTGTCCTAAAGTGCAGAAATTAGACTAATTATCGACTAATAAATTAGTGGGTATATTCTGCTGGGGCGCTCCCTGAATCAATACGCCAACCTTAAGCGTGGTACAAAAGTTTTAAAATAATTAGACCTCCTTGCCTCTGTAACCTCTGTTTCGGGGCTGCCTGACCGAGCAAGGCAATTCGGCACCGCCCTCGACCTGCTAATGGACGGACAAGGGCCAGCGCCGACTCGCTACACCTCATCAGCGACGAAGAGAATAATGGTGAAGAGGATGGGGACGAAGACAAACATGATGCAGACGATGTGTGGAACACGATCAGTGATGACGGGAACGACAAGAACGACTCGCACCTGTTCCAGTTGTGCATCGATAGTCGCATATCCCCACCATCAGATGACGCAACAACTGTATTATGCCGTACGACATTGAACAGCCTGTCCCTAGATCCCAAGGTTGAGACAAGTCCAAAAGTTCGGGGGTTAATGCACAGCCAACTTTCCCCCTCTAGGGATGTACAGAATCCGGTGATGGAGGAACTTTCGACCCATGTAAAGTCACTGCGCACATTGCTCCCTATGATATAATATGTGCATATTATGCTGCTGCCTTCCCTGAATTACCTGAAACCGACTGTAGCTAAAATACACTCAGCATCATCGCCACTGCGCCTATCTCCGAGGGGTATCTTTCACAGAATGCCCGCCTTCCTTCACCACAGACAAGAAGTTACAACATTCACGACTCATAGACGGACTCTAGGAAAATGTTGAGGTTCAAGCTGCCAAGGCTGTGTACTCTCTAGTCTGCGCGAGTATCTCCTGTCTACTCCGTAGCGCACCTGTCATTGGGTGGCCATCTGCAGCCAAACCTTCAGCCTCGCGACGCGTCCCGTGATCTTTCGCATAAATACTTGATTCCTTCTTACTTGTCACACACAACTGTCACACCTCAGCCTACCCGTCTTTAGTACGACGGTCGATCCGATTGTGTAGAACAAGCGGCATGATACATTCGTTATGAAGGACCGGATTGCACGCTTCATTAAGCGTAAGCCAAAGGCGGGGAATCAGCCCGATCGGCTTCAACCATCTCCCGCTCCACAAATTCTTTCTCAGACTCCTTCGCGGACTCCGTCGCCCTCCATTGACGATGAACAGAGCCTGCGGCTGGGCGATGCCCGATCGCCTGCTTCCACCAGCCCAAGACCCGGCGACAACTCTAACAGCGATAATGGTATACCGAGGCCGGCGGTGCAAGAGGCAGATAATGGCGACGACATGTGGGCAAAGGCGGATAAGAACTTACGTGAAGACCCAAAGAAGCGCGAGAAGCTGGAAAAGTACGACAGTATCCTAATGTCGCACCTCCAGTGTTCAGTTGGTCGCCACAAACCTGCCGATATGGCCTCGTTCCTACAGGCTGAAGTTAAGGGCCTCCAGAAAGACGCAGACGCCGGGCTACAGCGCTGCACTCACAAGGCCAAGCACTGCCTCCAATCACTTCTAAGATGTGTCGTCAGGCTGGAGGGCTTGATCAATACCGCCACCCGGCCGTGTTTTCCGGCCGCTCTGGCATGCGCGGGAGTGGTGGTACTGTCACGGGTAAGGCGCTACACTGGTGCGGCCTGTTAACGTGTTAAGTGTTCACAGCTTTGTCTCGACGCCATTGACCAGCGGCACATTCTCTTCGAAGGCTTAGCAACCGTCGCTAGCGCAATCCGTCGTCTCGCCGAGTACGAGCAGCTGCTTTGGAAGCCGGGCTGCCCCCGCCTCGAAGAAGTCGAAGGGTCCATGATCGCTGCTTGTACGAACATCATCGAATTTCTAGCCCGAACAGCTCTATACCTACAACGCAATCCGCTAGAGAGCGCCATCCGCGACGCCATTAAAATTGATGGGTGGGACAAGTTACTGTCGTCGATTAAAGAGGCGGAGGTCAGCGTCCGGGAGTGCGCGGAGAGAAAAGGACTACGTGAAGTGGAGGCCGTCTTTGACACGGTACAAGACATCCCTCATTTTATCCACGAGGGCTTTGCTGGGCGAGAGAGGGAACGAGCGTCGCTGGAGCGAGGTAAGCAAGTAGATTCGTTTCTCCAGCTACTCATCCAAAGAGGTTGCGTCTCCGAAAAGATTAAGAACAGGAACCGACAACGGACTCGGGGCACCTGCAACTGGTTCACCGACCATGAGCTCTTCAAGGCATGGAATCTTCCCACTGCAGATAACGCGCCTGGATTGCTTTACGTGACAGCGGACCCTGGTTGCGGCAAATCAGTCTTGTCAAGGTACCTCATTGATGAGATCTTACCGGACGATGGGCGGCTAGTATGCTACTTCTTCTTTAAAGACGACTTTATGGAACAGAAGAGCGCTTGCAGTGCGCTTTGCACGTTGTTGCACCAGATTTTTGTCGCAGATCCGTCTTCGCTAACAGACGACATACTCGCAAGTTATCGAGCTCATGGTACGGCCTTTGCTGATTCGCTCGACCTTTTATGGAATACGTTCTCAAACGCTGCTACTGGCCGAAAAGTCACTATTGTTCTTGATGCTTTAGATGAATGCAGTGAGGACGACAGACAGCAACTCATCTCCAGAATCACTGGACTCTATCAACGTGGGTGGACCAAAGCGACGCCAGGAGGCTCCAGTCTGAAGTTCCTATTAACAAGTCGACCCTACGCATACATATCGCGCAGGTTCGCGGTATTTCCTGACTCTCAGCTACCGTCGATCCATCTCCAAGGTGACAAGGGCGAGACGTCAGACGAGATCGCAAAGGAGATCAAGAATGTCGTGGATATTAGAATTGCTGAGACAGCGAAGGCCTTCCACCTCACGGACGCGGAACAGAACCTCATGATTGAACAACTACATGCTGTATCAAACCGGACATACTTATGGATCACCCTTTTGTTTGATGGTCTAATGGACCGCAAATCTGCTCTCAACAAGCAAGACATTCTTCACTTGACAAAAAAGCCTCCTCAGGGGGCTGATGAGGCGTACGAAGCGATTTTGACGAAGAGCACGGATAGACATATGGCTAAAAAGCTCCTTCAGATTGTGCTGGCAGCCGAGGAGCCCTTGACTATTTCGCAGATGGCCGTGGCTTTAGCGGTCGAAGGTTTAACCCAGTCCCGTGAAGACGTGGTTAACAATATCATCCCGGACCATAGGATTCGGGAAACGATCAAAGACTATTGCGGCTTATTCATTGTATTCGTTGATAACAAGGTTTACCTTCTTCACCAAACTGCGAGAGAATTCTTATTGCGCCCCGAACCGGAATGCAATGCATCAATGGCAGTACAACTTCGGTTTTACCTATCATGTCTTCTTACCTTTTTGCTCCAGCTTCTGTTCACGCCGACGTGGAAGCATGCCACAACCATGACAGCTGCGAACACAGTCCTTGCCGAGATCTGCATCTCCTACCTCAAACCTGATCTCATGAAGGAACATGACTCACTTCTCCAATACTCCGCTCTACACTGGTCGGATCACTACCGTCGCTCGTATATGCGCTTCCAGAAAACAGCAGCAGCAATAGCCTGGGATCTCTGCGAGTCGTCCGGAGCTGATAAGTCATGGATTAAAATTCTTGCACGGACAAAGTACATCCCCAGGGAGGGGCCGCCGCTCTGTCTGGCAGCTGCTCTAGGACTTGAAGCAGCTATCGGGTATACTCTAAAGAATAATTGGGTGGCGGTTAAAGCTAATATTGGAGACGTTGATCCGAAGGGTGATAGCAACGGCCAGACGCCGTTGTCGTGGGGTGCGAGAATCGGGCACGAGGTGGTGGTGAAGCTGCTGCTCGAGACGGATAAGGTTGATGTTGAGTCAAAGGACCAGTACGGCTGCACGCCGCTGTCTTACGCTGTGGAGAACGGACACGAGGCGGTGGTGAAGCTGCTGCTCGAGACGGGTAAGGTCGATGTTGAGTCAAAGGACCAGTCTGGCCGCACGCTGCTGTCTTACGCTGCGCAGAGCGGGCATGAGGCGGTGGTGAAGCTGCTGCTTGAGACGGATAAGGTTAGTGTTGAGTCAAAGGACCAGTTCGGCCGCACGCCGCTGTCTTACGCTGCGCAGAGCGGGTACGAGACGGTGGTGAAGCTGCTGCTTAAGACGGATAAGG